>CM076579.1:665712701-665911124 GCA_034641835.2 Pinus albicaulis | reverse complement strand
GATATAGTTTGAAGTTTGCCGATTTGTTGACTTTTCCTTTCCATTTCTTCTCTCCACCTGTCTTCAGTCTCTTTTATCTTTGGCAAACTGCCAGGAACACAGTCTGAAATGAGATTAATTGAATATAAGCTGTCATTTATGAATTGCGTGAGATTATTCATTATATTTCCGGCCCTTGATATTGCTCTATCAGATTTCATTAATTGATGTTCCCATTCTGTAAACAAGATTTCTTTGTGTTTTTCCTCTATCCTAGGAAGATTTGCTTCTTTTCCCTTTTCTGTATCCTGCCAGTTGAGAAACTCATAAATCTTTTCATCGGCATCATCTATTTCTTGTCTAAGAGTTATGATAGTTTGGATCAAAGATGAAGTAATCTCACAAAAAGGTTCTGCTTGTGACAGTTTTGAGCAAAATTCAATTAACTGCTGAGTCAATAATTTATTAGCCTCAAGGGCTTCCGATTTGAATTCATATAACTTTGGATAATCTTTAAACTTATCCAAAGTTGCTTGAAATTCCTTTTCTTGAATCATTTTTGCCTTTTCCTCATTTTGTAACAAACTCTGTAACTTAGAAATTTCTTCATTTAGCTGCTTTTGTTTGCCTAAAAGCTTTTCATCAACCTTCTTCTTTTCTTCAGCAAGCTGTTTCTCCAATTCTTTAGACCTGAATGTCTGATCCTGTAGTTGTTGTTGCAATTGGCTGATCAGTTGCTGATTCTCCTTAGCTTTTTCTTCCAGTGAAGCTATGTGAAGATCTTTCCGAGTTATTAGTTGAGAAACTTCTACAACTTTATCCACTGTTGCAGCACTATAAGCTCCTGTATACTGGGACAATTTCGTAAGGTCTTCAAATGGATTCATTTCATTGTTCTTATAAACAATATTCATAAACTCATCTGATGGAGTAGAAAATATACCCTTTTCTGTTTTTCTTTTCTTTCTTTGTCTTTTGACAACAGCCTTATGTTTAGGGCTGTAAAATACATCCAAAGGAGGGATCTCCTCACCTTTTATACCATATAACAAAGAAAATCAACCGTGAACAGATAGAAATACCTCATTCATCTTGAAGACTGTCAAATGAAATGTGATACTCTGATCTAGTAACTCCGATGTAAAATTAAATCCAAAGGCACAGAAATGCAACACTTCAAAGATAATTTGAGCACAAAAATCACCATATGTGATCTTTCATATAAATATAATAAGGAATGAAGTACAGAAATGTTAGCTCCAAATCCCAAAAATATTACAATTTCCGATCCTTCTCTAAATGCATGAGAGGGATTTAAATAATAAATTACATAACAAAATCCTAATACTACTGCTACAATCTATCAAATTAAAACTGAAATGCTATTTTGAATAAAACTGATTCATTGTTTTTCTCCCTCGCTTGATGAAGCCAAATTGCAGATGTTCAACATATCTCGGAGTCTTGGTGGATGACTCATCTCAGTATGCAACTGTCCAGTATAGGTGGCATCAGAAAATTCTGGAATTAGACAATCGACAGCGTTTGATAGAAGTTTGATAGCTGTCTGTTGATTGTTTGGCTTGATCACATGAGTCCACATACTATCCCACGATATAGTTTGAAGTTTGCCGATTTGTTGACTTTTCCTTTCCATTTCTTCTCTCCACCTGTCTTCAGTCTCTTTTATCTTTGGCAAACTGCCAGGAACACAGTCTGAAATGAGATTAATTGAATATAAGCTGTCATTTATGAATTGCGTGAGATTATTCATTATATTTCCGGCCCTTGATATTGCTCTATCAGATTTCATTAATTGATGTTCCCATTCTGTAAACAAGATTTCTTTGTGTTTTTCCTCTATCCTAGGAAGATTTGCTTCTTTTCCCTTTTCTGTATCCTGCCAGTTGAGAAACTCATAAATCTTTTCATCGGCATCATCTATTTCTTGTCTAAGAGTTATGATAGTTTGGATCAAAGATGAAGTAATCTCACAAAAAGGTTCTGCTTGTGACAGTTTTGAGCAAAATTCAATTAACTGCTGAGTCAATAATTTATTAGCCTCAAGGGCTTCCGATTTGAATTCATATAACTTTGGATAATCTTTAAACTTATCCAAAGTTGCTTGAAATTCCTTTTCTTGAATCATTTTTGCCTTTTCCTCATTTTGTAACAAACTCTGTAACTTAGAAATTTCTTCATTTAGCTGCTTTTGTTTGCCTAAAAGCTTTTCATCAACCTTCTTCTTTTCTTCAGCAAGCTGTTTCTCCAATTCTTTAGACCTGAATGTCTGATCCTGTAGTTGTTGTTGCAATTGGCTGATCAGTTGCTGATTCTCCTTAGCTTTTTCTTCCAGTGAAGCTATGTGAAGATCTTTCCGAGTTATTAGTTGAGAAACTTCTACAACTTTATCCACTGTTGCAGCACTATAAGCTCCTGTATACTGGGACAATTTCGTAAGGTCTTCAAATGGATTCATTTCATTGTTCTTATAAACAATATTCATAAACTCATCTGATGGAGTAGAAAATATACCCTTTTCTGTTTTTCTTTTCTTTCTTTGTCTTTTGACAACAGCCTTATGTTTAGGGCTGTAAAATACATCCAAAGGAGGGATCTCCTCACCTTTTAATACAATATGCCCTGTAGGATGTTCAGGAATTATTTCAACATCCTGCTCTATTTGTTCTTTACCTTTATCCTGCAATCCAAGCTGTTGAGCAAACTGATCATATTGATTTAATAGCTGAGAAGAAATATCAAGATTAGTGGAAACCATAATCTCCTTAGTTATTTATTTTCCTTTCTCTTTATCTATGCTCTGCTTAGTGCTTTTATCATCCGATCCATCCTTTTGATTATGCACCTGATCATTGATATTTGTGCATTTGTCTGTCATTTGAGCAGTATTTCCCTTTGGGGCATCAGGTTTGTCAATAGTGACCACTTTTTGAGTATGTGCAATCGGCTGGTTGACAGCCGATTGTGTAATGATTTTGCTGGTAGATGTTTCTACTAGCGTTTGGCCGGATGTACCTTCTGTCTCTGATTTTTGGATTTGAGTTCTCAGCTGGTCCAGAGGTACTCTCAACAATCTCTGGCTTCTAAATAAGAGAAATTTATTTATTTCCTCCGGATGCTTCATTTCGGTGCTTCTCTGGGTTTTTCCTCCAATTTCTGATAGGGTCGGATTGGACTTTGTTATCATCAGCAAATTCTTTGATAAATTCCTTGTTATACACCTTCTGTGGGTCTGGAAGGTGGTACATTTCTTTCAAGTCTTCTGCTTTAAACGAGCCGAAAGGCACTCCAGATGCTGAAACAAACGTTCTATCTTGTATCTTTACACTGTCGATAACCCATCGGACTACATCATAGTAAGGCATGATGCTCGCTCTAGCTGCAATTCGATGTAGAAATGAATTTGCAAGTGTTCTTTCATTGATGTCAGAGTCAGAATCCGAGCTATCCTCGTCTGGAACTGATGCCTTCTCCACTGTGACCTTGGGGTCTTCTTTTTCCAATAGGTTGTAGACTGTGTCCCATGTCATTTTCCCAAGACCTTGGCATGATGTATCTGTGACTAGCCTTGGCTTTATGGGCTTTTCTTTTGAGACCGTAGAAGTTTCGGCAAGCTTCACTGGTAGAGCAGTCTTGTTTCTTCTTCCTCTCTTTGACATTTCTGCGTCTGCTACAGCTTCCCTTTGTCTGTGAATGAAAAAACTTGTTGTTCTTTGGCTCTGCAAGACAATAAACTCTTAGTCGTGATCAACAAGCCACTCAAACGGAATGATTTATGAATTTATGGTTTTTCATTTATTTGTTTCGTATATTGCATAAATGCTCCTTTTGGGTCACCCTTAAGTATTTAAAACCAAATCCTAAACCATATTCATTTGATTCGTTATTGAATGCCTTCGTACCAATAAAGATTTGGCGCTTGTGATATATTAATATATTCAACAAAAATCTTCGTATGCAAAATAGATGAATCGCATCGGAAGTTTTTGAATGGCAAATGAGTATCACAATACATTTATCCCGATTGATCGATTGTGATTGCAGATCTTTCCGATCTCTAATGGTGGGGTCTACCATATTTTTTTTAAACAAATGTTTGATTTTCTTTTAAAAGCGTTTATTATCAAATGCACATCGGATCGGGGAATTTCAACTAAGCGTAAAGAGTTTCTTAAAGATTGTCCCGATTAATCGATTGCGATTGACCGCATCGCATCGGATGTTATATTTGACTGTTTTAAACTCTTAGCGATTTAAAATTTTCCGATTGGACTAATCGCATCGGAAGATTTGAAATGGGCATATGAAATTTCTTTTGAGGGTTATCTCTGATTCTCCGATTGTGATTGAACTTTTAACTTTGATATGTTTTTTATGATAAGGCCTTGTATATTAGATCAGACCATAAGTTTTTTGAATGTTGAATATGAAATTTTTCAAAACAATGAATTTTATTTCTAAGTGTTTTATTTCTAAAAAGAAAGGGACCCTATTTCTAAATTTTATTTCTAAAATTTAGAAAAAGGGAGGGTTGTTGTATAGTACAACAATTGGCGATTCACTTGAAAGAACCAGTTATCTCTGAAAAATAGAATGAATACTATATCTTAAGTAAGTAAAGATTTTTAAAGGTAAATAAAATTATCCTAGGATAATCAAAAATAAAATCTAACTTATGAAAAAGAATAAAAATTATTAACAATTTCTTTCTAGTTTCTTGAGAATAAAAAACATTTTGAGTTGTCTTAAGCTTTGATTGGTATTAATAATGAAGTAAGTGGATTTCTTCAAGCTTGGTTTTGATAATATACTCTATTGTCATAGGTATTGCCTCTGCTGCCCGCAAACGTTCATAGTCTCGACAGGGTTACCTTTTAACCATTAACTGTTCATTGTCCCATTCAACTAAGATTATGACTTTTTAAAAGATAAATTCATAAGATATGTTATCTCATGTTTTTGTCTTTTATTTTTTATTTCTTTTTTAAGAGCCATTGTTCTGGTTTGGTAGCCAGTTGTTAACAATGCCATTCAATAGTTATAATTAAACTGAACAAGCTGGCTCGTGATGAGACCCCTTGTCTTATATTAATAAGCCATTACCCTGTTTTGATAGGCAGTATTGGTAATGTCAGTTTTATTATTTCTTATGAATATGGTAAGTCGACTCATGATGAGACCTCTTATCTCTTAAAATAATTTTTCCAATAATTTCTTAGAATTATATTCTAAAAAATCACAACCTAAATGAATGGGGTGAACTAGTCTTATCCTTAAGAATCAATGGATGACAATTTTCTGAGTTTTTTGAGTACCAAGACTTGAATAATCTTTACTTTTATAGATAACTTCCTCTGCTTAATAAACTTGTAATGATTTACATTTTCCTCAAGTTTTTTCCAAAAAGATTATGCAAATAATTGGTATAATCTTTCAAAGTTTAACATCTTATTTAAAACTATCAAAAGATTATAATCATTTCTCTAAAAATTCTTATTTACACTAAAATAAATATTTATAATATTTTTCTTAAGAATTTTTTTTTTTTTTTTTTTATCAAGTAAACAGTCAATTAGAGACTTATTAACAACCTTTATTTATAAAAACAATAAAAGACTTTGCAAAAAGGAATATGTACAATTTAAGAAGGGGTTACCTCCTTATGAGAAGAATTTCTTTAAGATAAGCCCATTTACAGGGAGAGATTCTCTCTTACCTGTTAGATCTTGGAGCATGAATGTATTTGAGCCTATCTTTTCAACGATCTGAAATGGTCCAAGCCACATCTTTTGAAATTTGGTATGTTTCCCTTTTTCTTCATGTGCCTTATCCCATTTTAGAACAAGATCACCAATTGACAAAATTTTTGAGCCGGTAGAACTTGCATCAAAAGAAGATTTCACAAGTTGTTGATGTTTTTCATGAACAATTCTAGCTTTATCTCTCTCTTCTTCTAGTTTAAGGATTTGATCATACCTCAATTGAACTGATGAAGAAGGATTTTCTTCAATAAATTGTACCAGGGCTAATGATGGAAGAGTTAAATTTGATGGTATCACAGCTTCTTTTCCATAAACTAAATTAAAAGGTGAAGTTCCGATTGAAGCTTTCTCTGTAATACGATCAGCCCATAATGCAAAGATTAAAGATTTATGCCAATTATTTTGATTTTGATCGATAGTCCTTTTAATAATCTTGATGAGATTTTTATTAGTGGATTCAGCTAATCCATTACCTTGTGGGTAATAATTTGCTGAATATTTGAGTTTAAAACCTCTTTTAACTGCAAATTCTATTAAACTGTTTCCTGAAAAATAAGATGCATTATCAAAGACAAGAGCTTGAGGTACACCAAACCTGGTTATGATAAATTGATCTATGAAATCAATAATTGCATCAGAATTGGCTACCTTCAAAGGGATTGCCTCTACCCATTTTGTAAAATAATCGGTTGCAGTAAGAATGTACTTGTGCTGTTTGGAAGAATGAGGTACTATCTCACCAATAATGTCAAGTCCCCATTGTTCAAATGGTTGCTCAATATTTACTGGTTGCAAAGGAAAAGCTGGTTTCCTTTGCCTTCCACTTGCAGTTTGGCAGATTCTGCACTTTCTTACATATTCATGTGTATCTTTAAAAAGGGTAGGCCAATAATAGCCAGCACGAATTATTTTGTGAGCTGTGGTATCACCTCCAAAATGACCTCCTGCTGGTCCATCAGGCAACTCCTGCAAAACCTTTTCAGCCTCAGTCTTTTCTAGACATCTCAACAAAATTGAATCATAATTTTTTCTAAACAACACATTATCAATGATCTCATATTTAACAACTTTTAATCTTAAAGCACGTTTTTTCTTATAACTGAGATCAGAAGGAGCATACCCATTTTTTAAGTAATAGATGAGATCAGAATACTGAGACTCAGAATCCGTAACACTTATCTGATTTACTTGAATATCTTGATTTGAATGATCATTGTCTGGTATATTATGAGCTCCTGCTAATAATCTGCAAAAACCTTGTCCTCTAACAATCTTAGCTGGTTTAATATCAACATCATATTCTTGTAAGGCTGTTACCCAGTTAGCTCGTTTTTCTCCTACTTCTCTCTGAATTAATAATTGCCTCACCGCAGAGAATGGGACAATGATTTTTGTATGAGTTTTTAAGAGAAAAGGTCTGAAATGCTTGATTGATTTGAACACAGCAAAGGCTTGTTTTTCAACATCGGAATAATCCAGTTCAGCTCCTTGCAGATTTGAACTAAAGAATGAAATTGGTGCTTCAATTTTCTGATCATTAAGTTGTGTTAAAACAGCTGCATAAGATGTCTCTGTGGCTAAAGTATACAAAATAAAATCTTTAGAAAAATCCGGAGTACTTAATGCTGGTGCATTAATGATTGCCTGTTTGATTAACTCAAAGGCTTCTTTCTCTTTATGCCCCCATTTAAATATTGAATTCTTCTTGATCATATTTTGCATAGGTAAAACAATTAAAGAAAAATCAGGAATGAATCTTTTTACAAAATTGATCTGTCCAAGAAATGATTGCATGGATTTTTTTTTATGAGGTAAAGAAATATCAGAGATCTCTTTAACTCTGTCTGGATCAATGTATATACCATCTTTTGATACAACAAATCCTAAAAGTTTTCCTTCATCCAAAGCAAAGAAATATTTTTTCGGATTTAATGAAATACCAAACCTTCTACATCTTTCAAATATTTGTTTTAGATCATGTAGATGATTGGTTCTGTTTTTTGAGAATACTGTTATATCATCGAGATAAACAACAACTGATTTATTGATCAGACCTTTAAATGCTATGTCCATCGCTCTTTGGAAAGTTGCTCCTGCATTTATTAATCCAAAAGGCATTTTTTGATAAGCATAAGTTCCCCATTTCGTTCTGAAAGTTGTTTTCAATCTGTCATCTGGATGAACCAAGACTTGATTATAGCCTGAAAATCCATCAAGAAAGGACATAAGTTCAGAACCAGCTACTTTTTGAAGTATCTGCTCCATGGTTGGCAATGGGAAATTGTCTTTCAAACATGCCTTGTTTAAATTTCTGAAATCAATACAGATTCTTATATCACCATTTTTCTTCCTTACAAGTACCATATTGGAAACCCAATTGGAATGCCTGACAGGAAAAATGATTTTGGCTTTCAAAAGTTTATTAAGTTCTGATTTGATTTGATCTTCAAGATTTGGATGAATTTTCCTTAGCTTCTGTTGAACAGGTTTAATATCGGGAAGCATTGGAATTGTGTGCTCAATAACTGAAGTATCATATGTTTTTAAATCATCATAATTCCAAGCGAAAACATTTTTGTATTTGTTCAATAGTTTAATGAAGGCATCCCTTTCCTCTGATGTTAAATTAAGTCCTAAATTAACATTTTGAGGTTTTGAATCAGAACCAAGATTCACTAATTCAAATTTCAAAGTGGAACTTTGAAGCTTGGTATTAGTGACTTTCTTGAATCTGTCTTTAATATCATATAAGTCCTCCAATCTAACAACAGATTTCGGAATGGGATTTTCATTACTTTTTGAAGAAATTTGTAAATCGTGCTCTTCTTCGTCGATAATTTGGTCATCATATGATTTCTCTGAAGTCATGAAATTCAAGATATCTTGATCATGGTAAAAAACTCTCCAATTTGTGACATTGTCTGGGACAGAGGGTCTAAAAAGTAATTCTATTGAAAATCTATCTGGGCTAAAATCTTCAGAAGGTATGAGTCTGGAAGCAACATTGGCTAGCAAGTCTGCTGCTGAATTTTGAGACCTAGGGATGGAAGAAATATTTAATGCAGAAAAGTGTGTGGTGAGTTCTTGAACCAGCGATTGATAATGTTTGAGGTGATTTGAAAGACAGTGAAGTGTATTTCTCACCTGTTTGACAATAATTTCAGAATCGCCGAATACTTTCAAATATTGCACTTTAAGGCCAATTGCTTTATACAAACCTTGGACTAAAGCTTCATACTCAGCTATATTGTTTGTGCATTCAAATTCTAACCTACAGGACAGCATTGTCTTTTCACCTTGCGGGCTAACCAAGATACACCCTGCTCCTGAACCTTCGTTAGATTTAGAGCCGTCAAAATATAAAGACCAAAATAAAGAAGTATTAACAATCTTATTTACAGTTTCCCCAGTATCACTAAAACATCTTGACCTATCAGTTTGTGAATAGTTTTCAATCTGTGATATTAAACTGTTTACTGAGAAAGGGGATGGTTGGGCAGTGAGATTTCCAAAAAATGACTCTGATGAATAATTTCCCAAGATGTTGTTATTAAATGCAATTGGTTGATTTTCCCGTTCAAAATCTGTTACAGTATGGGTCATGTGTTTCTCTCGATTGATTTATATTTGATTTGGCTTTCCCCCATAAGGTAACCACATGTGAGACCAATCGGTCGAAATATACCCGTGGAGCTTTTCAGACCAATCTCTACTTAAAATCAACCCATAAAATTCAGGTATATCAGCTATTAAGATATCAATTCGTTGAACTACCCGTGGATCAGCTGCTAACCTGATAGTTACGGAGTTAATCTCTCCTAAAACCTGGACCTTGCTTCTGTCTAACCGTACAATGTGTATGGAAGACTTTTGGGGTTCTATGTTCAGTTTAGAACAAACTGAAGCTGGCATTATATTGGATGATGCCCCTGAGTCAATCAAACAATTGTGTAGGTTTCAGTTGTAGATCTCAAAAGTCAAAAGGAAGGGTGGAGTGTGAGAATTTGATCTATCCCCAATCAGGACTGAATCAGTAGCTTCTATCATACCAGAAGGTGGTTGACCAGAATCATTTGCAGCTTTAGTACTGGGAAGAGGTGAACAGGGAACAGCATTCAATTCTTTAAGAAGCAATTTTTGCTGATGTTTTAATTTGCTAAGTTCAAACATAGTAATGTTTGCCTTAGTTTTCTTCATATCATCAACAATATTGTAATCCATTGAATCGGACACTACTAATGTTTTGGATGTTGGAGGAGTATTTGAAGTTGAAGGTGGGTTTTGGGGAACTACTGCGGGTGATTTCTTTGTAGGTACTTTTTCTTTTGTTGTAGCAGCACCTGCACTCCGTTTCTTTGAAGTTGTCTGAACAGGTTCGGAAGTACCTTTACTCCTAGTAGAGACAGGTAAAGCTTCTTCATCATTATCGGTATCGGAGTTGGGCAGTATGAAATCCCACATGCCATGACATTCAACAATTTCCTCTTCATTATCAGTTGATGAGATTGTTTCCTCTTCTTCCTCTTCTTGATCTGATTCTGCATAAGATACGATATTTGGTGGTTTTGATTCAGTTTTCTTATAATTCTTAAAGGGCCTTTTGGTTGAAGTTTCAGCTACTTGTTTCTTAATTTCAATCATTTCATTTGACATAGTCTTGAGAACCTTTTGGAGGCCTTCCATATCATATGGATCTTTTGAGATTTTCTTCTTTGAGTCTTCTTTGAATGAAACTTTTTTGGTTTTTCTTTCCTCAAGAGCCGCTTTCTTTTCTAGAGCATTAATACGTTTTTCCACAGCAAGTGCTTCTTTCATGTTTTCAGCAAGTGTTGGTTTTGCGGCCCCGTCTACAAAAATAGCTATATTGGCAGGTAGGGCAGTAATATACCACTCACTTCTGATTTGTTCACTTGGTTTGGAAGTCGTTGGGATTTTATTCAAAAGTTTATTGAAACGAGCATTAAATTCTTTAATGGGTTCCCTATGCTCTATCCTAAGATTGGAGAGATCATTTATTAATGTAGCTAAAGATCTATCGTCTCCATACTTAGTGAGAAACTGTTCTTGGCAAATGTCCCAACTGGTAATAGAATCAAAAGGCAGGGAAAAATACCAGGATCCTGCTGATCCTTGCAATGTATAAGGAAAAAGCCTAACAACGACATCTTGCTCAGTTACTCCCTTCAAATTAACTGCTAACATGAAGTTATTGATATGTTCCTCGGCTTGGGTTCCATTTTCTGGATTAAACTTGGGTAGCCATTTTTCAGGAGCATCAGGTAATGCATGTAATGGTGCGGGCATATTGACTGCACCAGGTCTGGTCCATGGATCTGCCATTGTAATACCAGTGGTGGATGATACTGCTGTTGAGATTCCAGATGTCTGGGAAGGAATTGATATTGAGGAGTGAGCAGGTTGAGATGTTGAAGTTCCCAATTCTTGGTGAACAACGATATGTAATGAGGGAGTGGATGGTTGACTTCGCACTGGGGAAGATGAGATGGAAGAGGTGGATGAAAGTGCTTCACTGTCAGAATCTTCAGTATTTTTCTTTGCCCTTTTCCTTTTAGGTAAAGGAAATTCAGTAGGTTCAATACCGAGCTTTTCACTCTGAAGTCTAGTAAGAGGGTGAGGTAGATTGAATTGCGAAGTCTCACTGCTTTGAGATAGCTCAGATTTCTGTGGTGAAATCGAGAAGCACTGAAGTTTCTGGATGAGAGACTGAACTTCAGGAGATTCAAGACTTAATTGTTCTGAAGTATGGTGGGTTTGAGCAGTGATAGTGGATACCTCTTCTTCTTGCTTGGATGCTGAGGAATCAGCGGGCAATTTGGAAGTACGAGGTGATGTGGAGGGATAATTACTCTTAGAATGGTTTGTAGATTTGGGTTTGCTTGCCATTCACAGTTGGATGCCCTCCTTCTAGCGCCAAAAATGTTGAAGCCTAGAAAATATCTGCTTCAAACATTGGGGGAAAACCACCCGGTCGGGACCTTAAGACAGCTCCTTTTCCGTTTGGGATGGTGGCTCCGACTGGATTTAAAGGACCAGTTTCCTTATAACTAAGTGGATTGAATTGAATGGGTGAAAATGGGACTAAATTAACAGAAAATAAAATTATCTAATCTAAACTAAATGCTGATAAAGAAATTCTAATTTTAACCCGGGTAATTATATGTGAATACAACTTAGGATTGTTTCAATCTAATAATAACCATGTAAATGTATTATTAACTAAATTGAAATATGCAGAAACGAATAAAGATAACTCTGTTTAATAAATTAAATAGAGTTATATTAGCATATTGCATTCATCATCATATACCATTCATATATGTCTATAAATGATAATATTCGAATTATACTCAGAAATGATAATATAAAAAGGAAATATTATGTAAATCAAATATATAAATGATAGCAAATTCTTCAAATGAATACCATATAACAGAGAAAATCAACAATGAACAGATAAAAATACCTCATTCATCTTGCAGACTGTCAAACGAAATGTGATACTCTGACCTAGTAACTCCGATGTAAAATTAAGTCCAAAGGCACAAAAATGCAACACTTCAAAGATAATTTAAGCACAAAATCACCAGATGTGATCTTTCATATAAATATAATAAGGAATGAAGTACATAAATGTTAGCTCCAAATCCCAAAAATATTACAACTTCCGATCCCTCTCTAAATGCATGAGAGGGATTTAAATAATAAATTACATAACAAAATCCTAATACTACTGCTACAATCTATCAAATTAAAACTGAAATGCTATTTTGAATAAAATTGATTCATTGTTTTTCTCCTTCGCTTGATGAAGCCAAGTTGCAAATGTTCAACATATCTCGGAGTCTTGGTGGATGACTCATCTCAGTATGCAACTGTCCAGCATAGGTGGCATCAGAAAATTCCGGAATTAGACAATCGACAGCGTTTGATAGAAGTTTGATAGCTGTCTGTTGATTGTTTGGCTTGATCACATGAGTCCACATACTATCCCAGGATATAGTTTGAAGTTTGCCGATTTGTTGACCTTTCCTTTCCATTTCTTCTCTCCACCTGTCTTCAGTTTCTTTTATCTTTGGCAAACTGCCAGGAACACAATCTGAAATGAGATTAATTGAATATAAGCTGTCATTTATGAATTGCATGAGATTATTCATTATATTTCTGGCCCTTGATATTGCTCTATCAGATTTCATTAATTGATGTTCCCATTCTGTAAACAAGATTTCTTTGTGTTTTTCCTCTATCCTAGGAAGATTTTCTTCTTTTCCCTTTTCTGTATCCTGCCAGTTGAGAAACTCAGAAATCTTTTCATCGGCATCATCTATTTCTTGTCTAAGAGTTATGATAGTTTGATCAAAGATGAAGTAATCTCACAAAAAGGTTCTTCTTGTGACAGTTTTGAGCAAAATTCAATTAACTGCTGAGTCAATAATTTATTAGCCTCAAGGGCTTCCGATTTGAATTCATTTAACTTTGGATAATCTTTAAACTTATCCAAAGTTGCTTGAAATTCCTTTTCTTGAATCATTTTTGCCTTTTCCTCATTTTGTAACAGACTCTGTAACTTAGAAATTTCTTCATTTAGCTGCTTTGTTTGCCTAAAAGCTTTTCATCAACCTTCTTCTTTTCTTCAGCAAGCTGTTTCTCCAATTCTTTAGACCTGAATGTCTGATCCCGTAGTTGTTGTTGCAATTGGCTGATCAGTTGCTGATTCTCCTTAGCTTGTTCTTCCAGTGAAGCTATGTGAAGATCTTTCTGAGTTATTAGTTGAGAAACTTCTACAACCTTATCCACTGTTGCAGCACTATAAGCTCCTGTATACTGGGACAATTTCGTAAGGTCTTCAAATGGATTCATTTCATTGTTCTTATAAACAATATTCATCAACTCCTCTGATGGAGTAGAAAATATACCCTGTTCTGTTTTTCTTTTCTTTCTTTGTCTTTTGACAACAGCCTTATGTTTAGGGCTGTAAAATACATCCAAAGGAGGGATCTCCTCACCTTTTAATACAATATGCCCTATAGGATGTTCAGGAATGATTTCAACATCCTGCTCTATTTGTTCTTTACCTTTATCCTGCAATCCAAGCTGTTGAGCAAACTGATCATATTGATTTAATAGCTGAGAAGAAATATCAAGATTAGTGGAAACCATAATCTCCTTAGTTATTTCTTTTCCTTTCTCTTTATCTATGCTCTGCTTAGTGCTTTTATCATCCGATCCATCCTTTTGATTACGCACCTGATCATTGATATTTGTGCATTTGTCTGTCATTTGAGCAGTATTTCCCTTTGGGGCATCAGGTTTGTCAATAGTGACCACTTTTTGAGTATGTACAATCGGCTGGTTGACAGCCGATTGTGTAATGATTTTGCTGGTAGATGTTTCTACTAGCGTTTGGCCGGATGTACCTTCTGTCTCTGATTTTTGGATTTGAGTTTTCAGCTGGTCCAGAGGTACTCTCAACAATCTCTGGCTTCTAAATAAGAGAAATTTATTTATTTCCTCCGGATGCTTCATTTCGGTGCTTCTCTGGGTTTTTCCTCCAATTTCTGATAGGGTCGGATTGGACTTTGTTATCATCAGCAAATTCTTTGATAAATTCCTTGTTATACACCTTCTGTGGGTCTGGAAGGTGGTACATTGCTTTCAAGTCTTCTGCTTTAAACGAGCCGAAAGGCACTCTAGATGCTGAAACAAACGTTCTATCTTGTATCTTTACACTGTCGATAACCCATCGGACTACATCATAGTAAGGCATGATGCTCGCTCTGGCTGCAATTCGATGTAGAAATGAATTTGCAAGTGTTCTTTCATTGATGTCAGAGTCAGAATCCGAGCTATTCTCGTCTGGAACTGATGCCTTCTCCACTGTGACCTTGGGGTTTTCTTTTTCCAATAGGTTGTAGGCTGTGTCCCATGTCATTTTCCCAAGACCTTGGCATGATGTATCTGTGACTAGCCTTGGCTTTATGGGCTTTTCTTTTGAGACCGTAGGAGTTTCGGCAAGCTTCACTGGTAGAGCAGTCTTGTTTCTTCTTCCTCTCTTTGACATTTCTGCGTCTGCTACAGCTTCCCTTTGTCTGTGAATGAAAAAACGTGTTGTTCTTTGGCTCTGCAAGACAATAAACTCTCAGCCGTGATCAACAAGCCACTCAAACGGAATGATTTATGAATTTATGGTTTTTCATTTATTTGTTTCGTATATTGCATAAATGCTCCTTTTGGGTCACCCTTAAGTATTTAAAACCAAATCCTAAACCATATTCATTTGATTCGTTATTGACTGCCTTCGTACCAATAAAGATTTGGCGCTTGTGATATATTAATATATTCAACAAAAATCTTCGTATGCAAAATAGATGAATCGCATCGGAAGTTTTCGAATGGCAAATGAGTATCACAATACGTTTATCCCGATTGATCGATTGCGATTGCAGATCTTTCCGATCTCTAATGGTGGGGTCTACCATATTTTTTTTAAACAAATGTTTGATTTTCTTTTAAAAGCGTTTATTATCAAATGCACATCGGATCGGGGAATTTCAACTAAGCGTAAAGAGTTTCTTAAAGATTTTCCCGATTAATCGATTGCGATTGACCGCATCGCATCGGAAGTTATATTTGACTGTTTTAAACTCTTAGCGATTTAAAATTTTCCGATTGGACTAATCGCATCGGAAGATTTGAAATGGGCATATGAAATTTCTTTTGAGGGTTATCTCCGATTCTCCGATTGCGATTGAACTTTTAACTTTGATATGTTTTTTATGATAAGGCCTTGTATATTAGATCGGACCATAATTTTTTTGAATGTTGAATATGAAATTTTTCAAAACAATGAATTTTATTTCTAAGTGTTTTATTTCTAAAAAGAAAGGGACCCTATTTCTAAATTTTATTTCTAAAATTTAGAAAAAGGGAGGGTTGTTGTATAGTACAACAGTGCCATAAATACAAAATTATTTAAACATATTCTTGTCTTGTCTATTGGATGCATGGAGCAACTCTTGCTTTTATTTACTGCTTAATGTCTTTTAATGCATAGATCTAGATTTTGCAGCATTTATCTTGGTCACCGAATTGTATATTTAAAGATATTGGTATCCATCTTTGCTATTAGGGTTGTTTTTTATGCACGGCTAAAGTGAGCCTTTTTTGTACACTTGCGATTAAGATTCATACTAACAACTTCCTTCTTGAAATCTATGACCTCCTTCATTTATTGTTTAAAACCCCACAACTCTAGCTTGCATTCTAAAACTTCTTCTCTAGCTTCCTTAAGTTGTTCTCTTAGAAGCTGCACTTCAAACTTTTCTTGGACCTTTCCTTTCCATTTCTTTGTCTTGATGATTTCTTCCCTTATTGGATGCTTCATCATTTCTGTCTCTTTACGAAACTTATCAGACTTGCCTCCCTTTGAGAGATGTGACCTAGTGAATGGTTTCCTAGTCTTAAAGACAAAACTTGAATCCTCACTGGAAAAATCAAGTTTCTTTTTTCTAAGACCCTTCTTCTTCATTTTTGTTCCTTTAACCTCTATAGGATTTACAACAGGGGTTTCTTCAATATCAATTGCTTGAATGATGTCTTCAAGTTTTCCTTTCCCCTCTATTTGATTCCTGATGATTCTCCTATAAGCCCTTGTATCAATCTTGAGTTTGTTGTTGGTAGGTGTTTGTTGAGGTGCCATTGTCTCCTTCAAGTGATCAATATCTACCTCCATTGACTCTACTATAGGTTGCACCTCTACCTCAGGTTCAACCTCTGCTTCAACTATTTGGTTCTTTTTCTTTCCTGGGAGTGTTTGTCTTTGACTTGGATGTCTTTCTTGGAGTAAGAACATATACATCATAGCCACTCAAAAACATGAATGTAGCCCAATCCCTATTCAATTTCATTAATTCGTCCATAACTAAAAATTTAATTAATCCATGAAGAAATATGGATTTAGCACTGCTCACAGGTTTGGCTTGTACCTTTTCAGCCATCTTTCCTAAAACGCTGAATAGAAAGAATGGAAGATCAAGAAGTTGTTTACCTATGAAATGGAGTAAGAGTCTGGAATGATATTGGTAGATCATGTGAAATATACCTTCACAAGTAAAATATTTTTGGATTACCATCATCAAGTTTGAGTATTTTTCCTTGAGGAAGCTCCTAGGTATGTCTGCGGTCATTTCAACTCCTATATGCTCATGCTTAAGAAATTCATCACAATTCTGAAGCTTGAATTTGGTTTCCTTGAACCATTCTTCTCCAGACCTTAGAATTTAAGTTTCTTGTGTAATGGTCTCGGGAGAAAAAATGAAACTTAAGATCCTCACCTTTGAAGTTGTGAAAACAAAGTTGACAGCAAAATATTTGGACACTTGTGCATGGTATCCCTGCAATTTTTGGCAAAATATCATACAACCAACATTTTTGAAATCCTGTGAAAAGCTTGGGTATTCCACAACCAACTTCATGTCCATGGGCTCGTATCTAACTCCATAGACTCCTTTGTTGGGATTTTTATGTGAATCCATGCCCTCCAATACAACGTTATCCTGCTTCAAGTTTTGATGCCTGCAAAATTATCTAAGACAACAAACAGCGTGCTTGACAGAGGTAAGAGCTAACCTAAGACAAAAACTAGACAATAAACTAAAGTGAAGACTGCTGGCACAAGATCAAGCAACTTACAAGGATTTAAACATAAGCATTGTTGTTTGAATCAGGTAAGGCTAAATTAGGAAAGAAACGTGTGAGGGAAAACAGAATGATGGAGGTGTGATGATTACCAAGCATACAATATGACAAATGATGACTCATAAAAATTATGTAACATGATGACAAACTGAGCTCTGACCACTCAAATGATGACAACATATTTATTACCTCATCATTAGTAGAAAATCCGAGTTCATAGTGATTTTAATTAGTGGGATGGTAGATTCGCTACGAAACTGTCATGTGAGTCCATAGTGAAAACATGTTGTTTTACACAAAAACTGTTGCAGACTTAAGGGAAAAGGTGCCAAGTGTCAAAAATTGACTCTATTAACCCATGCATTCAGATTTTTTTTTTAATTTTACTTTGACAAGACCTTAATCTCACGACCAATGAACACTTAGGTGTTTTAAAACTATACACAAAACATGAAATCTAATCAATTTCATAACTTTATTTGACTCTAACAACCTAACCTGAGTCAAAAATACACTCCTAGACCAACCTAATTGTTATTAAGGATAACATAAAGGTAGAGCTCGAAGGTCAATTTCTAGATTAATAAAAACTGGAGAGGGTATTTAAGAAACAACCTAAAAAGAAACAACCCAGTTTGAGTGTGGTGAAACATTCATAGTCCCTATTTGAAATGGAAGAAAAGGTGTTTATGGTATTGGATGTTCGGCTAATAATAAAGGGAAAGTGCATTTGAAATTTACTAAGAAGTAAGATTGTGCAGTGTGAAATTGATGGAGGAATTTCTCTGTGGTTTCCAAGTTCTTAGTTCCAAGAGGTAGAGGATGTTTGATTAAGGCCTGTGATTACATAGTGCATAGTTCTAGGAGGAATCAAGGATAATATTTTGGTCAGGCAAGTTGTGAAGACAAGAAAACTCCAAAATTAACTAAGTGTGGGATTAGTAAGGTAGGAAAGTGAGACTAGAGCATGTAAAAAGACATGAAAATGATCACAAAATCATAAATAACCATTCACATTATGATGAGACACTAAAAACCCAAAATTAAAATGCATACATTGAAGTGACAACAAAATGACACTTACATCCAAATGTGACAGTTAAGATACACCTTTCGATACAATTGTTGACTGCAACAAGAAAGTGTGAAATACCTTGAGAGTGAGTCCAATTCATGTCCTTATGATATATAGAACCAATTAATGTAGGAGACATCACTAGAGCTACCTCTTAGATATGTTTCATAAATTTCTTTCACAAAGAGCGATACTTCCCTTAACAAAAGACGAAACTTGGAATTCCTTCAAAAAAGGACTTGGAAAATTAGGAATAAAGCATGGTATGACTCTATTAACTGGAAAGGACATTCCAATTGATCAAAGGCAGGCTCCAAAGTTTGAATATATGAAAAAAATTGGAGGGTATTGTAGCAACAACAACACTTGGAAATTCACAAGAAGGATCCCAAATTTTTTATTCATGTCTATCTTTATGCATATGGTCTAGTATTTGAGGAAGTAGTGATTCACCATGTATATTAACTTAGCTTCCCCATCTATCCCAGTTATAGGTGTAAGTCTTTCCTATTCTCTTTCACGGTTAAATAGAACTACAAAGCTTACCATATCACCATTATTTCGATCCCAGATAAGTCTAATATATATTCACTAGTTTAGAATGATCATATTTTTAGTTCTATCTCTAGTGTTTCTCCACTACTAACATGCTTATTCAATACCCTGACAAAATCACTACGGGAACATAAGCATTTCTTCTCTTCTAGCAATCCTATTCAGTACCCACAAGAAGTTACTTGCTTCAACTTTTTTCATAGGAATTGTTTCTCTTATTTCACCAATTATTTTAATTTCAATATTCTCATTGGAATTTTATTGGTGTTTATACTTCTAGGGTGGAATAAGGATCCCTAGTTATTGGGAACAAGAGGGGTTATTCCTTCAGATAATATTATATATCTCTGAATTTAGTATGTGTGCATCTATTTTTCTTCTTTCCATTCTCGATTCGATTGGATCGACATGAAAAAACACCATTAAATTATAATATTGAGTCAAGGAATGAAGATCCTAAAATAGATTCAGGCATCATGGTTCTACTTGAATCTTTTTTGCTTGAATGGATCATATTTTTCATTCATAAACCATTGACCTTAAAGATATCAAATCCAGGTAAAGAATCGGGACTAGAATTTAACCAAGTATTTTTTTTATGCCACAAATCCCTTTAAAATGTCCACCACATCATTCTTAACCATACAACACTTCCACACAAGGTATTATTTATAGTAATCTAATGAAACAAAACAATAAAGGAAAGCAAAAAACATGACCACATGGAACCAAAAAAAACAAGTAGAAGGACAAGGAAATAATTATGTACATGTGAACTATATGGATCTTGGTGGCCACCTATATATTCCACTTGGACCCCCACCATTGTTTCTTTCAGTTTTTCAGTTTCCTTAATTGTAGCACAATTTACTATTTTTGGCAGTTTTTTGGGTCTCGAACTTCCAGAGCCGTTTTGTGGCCCTAAACGACGTTTATTTTGGAAAATAACTGTCACTAAATGTGAGTCTTCAACTTGAAATTCGTTAGAAGTTTCAATCCTCAGATAGATATTTCTAATGAGGTATCGTGTGTGTCAAATGAAGATGGTACGCCAAATTTACAACCCCAAGAAATTGGCGTACCAATTTACCCCAACGGGGCCCATATTTTGGTAGTTCATCTCCTAGGGTTAGGTTTTCAGATGTTTAGGATTTTTCATTTTTTATCAATAATAAATAGGCCTTCAAGCCTCTATGCGAAGAGATATTCTCAGGCTTTCTTTGAGGGGAAGCTGCCACATCTCTTCTTAGAGATAAGCTACCTACAACCTAGCTAGTTTATTTCCATTTTGTCTATAAGCATATTTCAATTATGTGATATTAATGAAAGGAAGTCTTATTTTTGTTGCATATTTGTATTTATGTGTATTTAACTTTCTCTTCATGGGATTTATCCCATTTCAATACTAGGTCTCCACATCAAACTCCTTGTTCTCCAAAATATTATTTTCAATCCAACACTTGATACAATTTTGATGCATAGAAAACTTTCTTTTGTTTTCCACCTCTCTTCCTCAAACTTAAGAAGGGGGTGTATCCTTCTCTAAACAACGAGACATTATTTACCTCAGGATTATTAATAAAATTGAAAGGTCAAGTGGTATATGTTCAGAGGAAGGATAACTTACTTTCCATACACAAGGATCTAAGGAGAGGTCTTTAGAGAGGGTTTTGGTGTGACACGATCAACCCACAAAGCATTCACCAATGCATTATTCCAGTTACTTTTATCAAAGAAAAAAAATTCTTGATGATGTGAATTAAATTATTATTAGTGAACTCATCTAAATTGTTTCCCTAATGGTATTAATTGGATTATTTCTCTAAACAATACCATTATATAATGAAACTTCATAAGGTTTTAGAACTGAAAAGTAAGTTACATTATCGAAAACAAGTGATGTGAGGATGCAAAACCTGGTAATAATGTTATTCTTATGGAAGTAGATGACTTCTTTCTTGTTCCCTTGTTTCAATGTAACTGCTTCATCCCATCGAGTAAAGTAATCTGTGGTAGTTAAGATATATCAGTTTTATTTTGATGAATGTGGAAAAATATCACCAATAAAGTCCAATCCCCATAGTTGAAAAGGATATTCAATGGAAATGGGCTACAATGGGGTGGTGTTGATGGTGCTATAAAAATGTCAACCAAAGGGGTCTCACCGATATGAAATCCCAATTAAACATCAAACCATTTGGATTAGGATCCCTTAACATAGAAACAAGGTGAGTTTTCATTATTCTTAGGAATTTTCCTTGGTTGCAACTATCAACATAAGATATTATACAAACAAAATTTGAAACAAGAAAACAAGTTGACGCGGTGAGACATGCAATTGATTCCATATAAGGTATTTTCATGGAAGGGAAAAGAGAGAGTGAAGAAAAGTAATAATACTAATCTAAAAGAGGCACACAAGAACATGAAACAATCATTCATTAACCTGCAAAGTAGTTCAAAAGATACAAATGATCATAAAAAAAATGTAATAATGAAAATTCAACAAGATGATTACTAAAGACAATGAAATAGTTAATTTTAATTAGTATGTGCTAGAATAAACATACACCATAAACAATGAAAGAAAATTTTCACAATCATGTACAAAACATGCATGAAAATCCACCAGCTCTAAGAGCTTCATACATTAAGTGAAAGTCCCAAGATACACAATTGAAATTTTTCTACACTAGCTCCAATAGTGGAACATTAAGTCACCACTTGCTCCTCTAAAGAATTATCTTTTCTCCTATGCCAAGCTAGAGAAGCCAAGGTGAAAATTCAAAATTCCCTTCTCTTCAGCTATGAGGGTGTGTTGATCACAAATTAGGTGACTCTCCACCTCCCATGTGACCATTCACCCCCCTCATGTATCTTGAGCTTCTATTATGAAATTTTGAATTCCTATTTGACCTTTGAGCTTCTACATGAATTTAGAACTTACTAGTGACTTTTCACATTCCATGTGGGACCCTTGGGCTTCCACACATTTTACATTTTTTTTTTTTTTTGAAATTACATAATTATATTCCACATGTGATGTGGAAAAATATATTGCCTCATATGACTTTTGTAATGACACTTTGAGAAGCCATGACTTGGTGATAGTGACATCAGACTTCATTTAATCAATGCCAAGTCAAAATGAGCTTACATCCTTTTGCCTTGGTCCAAGATTCCTTCATGTCCTTAATTATTGATGGTTCCTTATTTTTCTCCTTCTTTGCAAGTGATCTCTTGTAGCCTCTTCTTGATGACCTCCCTTAAGGATAAAATTTTCATGTCGCAATGATAACACCTGCAAATGAATTCCACTCATAGAAATCCAACATCAGTCAAGAAACCCCGTATTTTATCTATGATTTCTCATGGAAGATGCTTACTCTAATGAGGCAACATACAAGGTTCCAACAGTGTTGAAAATGGAAACAAGAAATATTGAAAATGGCATCAAAAGAAATTCTAATTTAATTTTCCCTTAATTAAATTAGAAGTAAATTTTAATTCCATATCACATGACAACTTGTACGAGTTAACTGAGTTTTGAAGACCTAGTTATATTATGGAATTCGAGTTTGGGGGTAAATTGGAGGCATGTAGAGTTCACTCTAAGTTTTAGGGGGTCCAGATGCAGTTTATTTTCATTTGTAATTGCTTAGCTTAATTATTTTAGTTAAAATCAACTTAAATATTTATAACTGATGGATGAGATAGTGAGAGATCCATTGAATTAAATTTGATTTAATTTTCATGTAGTGATCAATCATAGAACTGATAATTCACTCTAAATAGTTGTTTCATGTTAGTACTATGGAAGTCCCAGTTGAGATTGGAGTTAAAGGGAAGTATACTATCAGTTGTATAATTATAAAATTGTACAGGTCATGCATGAGTTCAGTAGGACACCTAGGATGTATTGCACAATAAATTGAAGGGAATTTCCTAATTAATAGGGGTTCAATTCCCTCAAGAATGCATGAGAAAGGTTGTCAGTCAGGTCCAAGGAATTGGTTAAGTATTGGACCAAAGCATGCCATGATCAGAGAGAGATAGCCAGCGATATTGCAGAGAGATATCAAGCATGAGAGAAGCATTGTAATTTTTTATATTCTTGACTTTATCCAATATACGAATAGCAAGTTTTTTGCTAAGGCTTTCTCCAGATAAATATTTGTGTTGAGCGATTGAAATTATTTCTCTTTCTTGTTCATGTGATTGTGCGATTGTAATTGGTTTCTACAATTTTTAGAGTAGATTCAAGTATTTTTTTTTAGCATATTACAAGATCATTTGAATCTATGTGGGTTTTATACATGGTATTGGAGTAGGAACTGCTATAGAAGAGAAGAATATTAGTTTTTTTTAACATGTGAATTTAATTTTCATATTTATTCTTCAAGACTAGTAGAAGATGAGGATGTCTTTCTGTGGATTGAGACTTCAATATGCCCTTGAGGGTAGTTCAAATTATATATCTTGGAAGGATAGTATGGAGATAGTTTTGGAGGAAAACAAACTGAAGGAATTCATAGATACTGATATTCCGAGGCTCGCAACATCATATGCTCAAACTCTTTATGCATGGAAGAAGAATGTAGCAAAGGAAAGAAGGATTTTGTTAGAAGGAGTTTAAGATCATATTGTCTCAAACCTCCATGGAAAGGAAAATCCATATGGTGTGTGTAATTCCTTAGCATATCTATTTTATAATAGCGGTGACCACAGGAAGCTGGCACTGAAGGACAACCTCAGAAAAATCAAGATGGAGGAGGCTGAGACGATATGAAAATACTTGATAAAGTTCACTGAATGTTGAGATGAGCTTGGAATTACCAGTGTTACCATTCCCGAGGATGGTATTGTGAGCATATCACTTCTACGCATTCCCAAGAACTGGAATAGCTACCAAGATTTGGTAAATGGGAAGGAGAAGCTACCAGAGTGGGAGTGATTGTGGTCCAACTTGGTACAAGAAGAGATAAGGCAGAACACTAGAGAGGAGACCTCTTCCAAAGACAAAGAAGAATATTTTTCATTAGTCAGAAAAGAAAATAAATCCAAGGGAAAGAAGTCCCAAGGCAAAGAGGGAAAGAAGAATGATTTTTTCAACACCAAGTGTTTTCACTGTTACAATTTTGGGCACTATGCCATGAAATGTCCACAGAAGGGAAGAAAGAAGGAGCCTACAGTAACAACAGTAGAAGAAGTTATAGCTTCATAATTCAAACTTGATTTCACTCTCATTTCATGCATGGCTGGTACTGTAATGGGATGCGTGTGGTATCGCGATAACAATGCCTTATTCCATATGACAAGGAATAGAGATCTCTTTAGTGACTTGGAGGAGAAAGACCTCAAGCATAACATAGAGTTTGGAGATGATGGGAGGTATAGAAAAAATGATATCAATATAGTTACTTCTTAGAGCGAGTCTGGCTTCCCTCTTAGACTTGCAGATGTTTTGTTTTTTGCAAGAATAAATAAGAATCTTTTTTCCATAGTGGTATTGGAAGACTATGACTATGATGTGATATTTAGAAAAGGGAAGGTTTTCCTTAGACACATTGCCATGGGATATGTGAAACCAATCGGTGTGAGAGTTAAGAACCTATCTACTCTTGAGGCTGAAGATGCATGCAAATCTTTGAGGAGCAAGGAAAAGGTTAGAGACTTTTTCACTGAGAGGGAGCATGCATTACCTCTCAACATGCAGCCTCAGAAGAAGCCTCAACAAGTTGTGGAGCAACCACAAATGGAGAAGAAAATATCATACTGAGTGGAGGCATCCACTAAAGAAGAGACCTACAGTAGGGGGAAATTTTGAGTCAAGTGGGAATAGTGAGTAAATGCAACCATACCTTGAGGACAGAGCTGGGGCGATGTGAAGTCATAGTCCCAAGAGTTCAGAAATTTGGGTAGGGTCCATTGAGAAGTCTTGTCTCATGGATCATTACCTTGCTATGGGAGCCCATAGTACATAGTAGTAGGATGGATCAGTGGTGGTTGATGCAGTCACATGTTAGGGTGACAGATGCAGATATTAGCAACATTCAGATAATGAGGAGCGCAGAGTAGAGTTTGTAGCAGTGCATATGACACAATGTAGAGTCGGAAGAAAAACATAGTTTTCAGTAGACAATGTAGTAGCTAGTAGAATTCAGAGACTCTAGACCTAATAGATGCATCACACTGATTCATTTTGAATGCTTTCTAGCCTCAAGAGTTGCATACACTAGATATAATTGTTGAATGCAGAACATTCCAAAGGTATCAGATCAAGATAGAGTTGAATTCCTTTCTTGTTGAGAGGGAGTGATGAAAATGGAAACAAGAAATATTGAAAATGGCATCAAAAGGATTCTAATTTAATTTTACGTTAATTAAATTAGAATTAAATTGTAATTCCACATCACATGATAGCTTGTACGAATTAACTAAGTTGGGAAGACTTATTTAGCTCAATCAATTCGAGTTGGGGGTCAAACTGGAGGCATGTGGAGTTCACTCTAAGTTTTAGGGGGTCTAGTTGTAGTTTATTTTGAGTTGTAATTGTTTAAATTAATTATTTGAGTTAAAATTAGTTTATCTAGTTCTAACTGATGAATGAGCTAGTGAGAGGTCCAATGAATTAAATATGATTTAATTCACAAGAAATGATCAATCAGATAACTGATAATTGACTCTAAATAGTTGTTGAATGTTAGTTCTAAGGAAGGGCTAGTTGAGATTGTAGTTAAAGGGAAGTGGAATATCAGTTGTATAATTAGAAAATTATATAGGTTATGGATGAGGTCAACAAGATGCCTTGGATGTATTACACAATCAATTTAAGGGATTTTCCTAATTAATAGGGTCTCAATTCCCTCAAGAATGTGTGAGAAAGGCTAGTTAGTCAGGTGCAAGGAATTGGTTAAGTATTGGACCAAAACTTGCTAGGATCAGAGTGAGACAGTTAGAGATAATGCAAAGAGCTCTCAAGCCTAAGAGAAGTAGTGTATTGTTTCATATTCTTGACTTTATGAAATATACATATAGTAGGTTTTTTAGCTGAGGCTTTCCATAGCTAAATATTTTTGTTGTGCGATTGAAATTATTTCTCTTTCTTGTTCATGTGATTGTATGATCGTAATTGGTTTCCACAATTTGTAGAATATATTTAAGTATTTATTTTTAGCATATTGTAAGATCAATTGAATCTATGTCGATTTTTTACATAGAGCAGGAGGTTGAGAATTGTGTAGTTGAGGGTTATAGGGATCTAGGAATTACCAAAATTTCATCTAGAACTATAGTAATTGGGGAAATCTTATCAAGTTTCTTCTCAATAGGGAAAGGAGTTAACATAATGAGCTTACCTCCTTAAGATGCACAATGCACAGTGTTCAAGGAAGAGGAGGTAGATATTACACAATTGAGCATATTAGTGGTTGAGGGATGACCCCACTATTCACCATGGAACTATGCAATGTGAAATAGGAGTAAATCCAGGACAATATATTGTGAAAATAGGGCTTTTAGTCAACAAGAGGGACGAGACTAGCCATTGTAACTACGCAATGCATAGTGATTAAGGCACAAGTTCATTGAATTTCAAAATTTATAGTTTCAGAAAATAAGAGGTGACCTAATTATTACTAGAACTATTCAATGCATAGTAGGAGGCCCACCAAATGAAGTAATTTCCAAGTTGAGAAAGTTAGGATTACAAGGAGGAAAGGTTGAACATTATAAATCTGCAATGCATAGTAGCTGAAGATGAGGCTTGGGAGACTCCAAAGTTGGGAAATTTAGTGACGCAAGTTGGCTCTGCTATCCACTGCAACTACAAAATGAAAAATCTAGGGCATGATAGTTATGAACTGCGTAGTTAGAAAGGCTATGTAGAAAAATTGATGGTGTAGACTCCAAGGTTGCTCAATGTGTAGGTGGAGGAGGAAACCCTTAAGATGAGAAGAGTGAATAGGTTTGAGAGGTAAGGATTTAATCACTTAAACATAGGAGTGTTCAAATTTCTCATCACTTACCTATAAGATTCAGTATGATCGTGAGTTGTGTAAGATGTCAAGACAAGGATGAACTCAAAAATTGGCTAAGTGATGGATCGATGGAACAAAGGAGAAAAAAATATCCAAAACCAAATGATGCACATGTATTCCATCAAAAGATATCCAGTAGAATGCATTGTACTCAAAACACACATGTATACATTGAAACGATAGCAAAGAAACACTTATTTCTAAGTGTGACAGTTGAAATGTAGTTTTGCAACACTTACAATACAAGTTACAACACAAGTGTCAGCTGTAACCAAAAAGTTCACCGACCTATGGGAAAGTTTCTACAACATATTATTATGAACTATATGATTAGCTAATTTTCCAAGAGTACACTAGATTTTCCTCAAATAGTGTTCTAAGGTGCAACACATGTAGGAGCACAACCAGTTAAAAGAGACACTTGTGACAATAAGAAAAAGTGAAAACGACACTTCCAAAAGGTAAAGAGTAAAATTGACACATACGAAAGTGAAGAGGAAGTTGAAGAAAAAGAGATAAAAAAAAAAGTTTAGAAATTAAAAATGACACTAATGAAAGAAAAATCATACAAAACCGACAATTGAGAAAACTCATTGGGATGATGGTACACTTGCAACTAACAATTGGAGATTCTATCAACTAGAATTGAAGACTAACTATACATAGGGATTGTGTAGTTTCTATCTCTAATAATTTCACAATCACTGTCACTAGAGAATATGCAATCATTCTCATTTAGGATTGCTCAGTCATAATCCAGAAGGAACTATACAATTTTTATGCACTTGACCTGCGATAATAACATAATGGCAGAAATATGAAACAATATTGCCAAAAACACAGAAATTTCACATGAATTGAGAGAATTTGTGAATATATTTTATTATTCAGAAGAAAATTACAATGTTGACTTGCCTCTTCGAGGTGGAAACCTTCGACAGAGAAGAGCTCAATTACAATAATACCTGATCATTATTTCCTTACTAACTAAGACTATTTATAGCTTAATGACATCCAAAACCATAACTATTAGTGGTGCCTTGAATAACATGGTTTAACCACTTAATTTATTAATTATGGCCCATTTATAACTAATTTTGGTCCCTTTACTATAATATGGGTCAACCACTTACAATTATTATTAATGCGGATAGCCACTTACCAACTTGACTCAACTAACTAACTATGACTCAGATTGTGCCCCTTGGGATTATTACATAAATAAAAGTGTTAGGGTTGGATTTTAACAAGCCCTTCCCCATCAAGAGTAGCCTTGTCCTCAAGGCTAAAGCTATCGAAACTACTAAATAATAATGGTTGGTTCCCATGTCGCATCTTCTCGAGAGGTGTCTTTCCTCTTGATGAGGACTTCCTTGATCGTGCGACCATGAAATGTCTTTCACGATTATCAAGGACCTTTTCTGGTTGGAGCCAAAGTGAGCCTTCCTCATCCAAATTTTGAAGACTTTTTTGAACCCTATAACTGTTCCCTACAACTTTCTTGAGGAACGATACATGGAATACCGAGTGGATTTTTGAAATAGTTGGCAAGGTGAGTTTGTAAGTGACTGCTCCTAAATAATGAAGTACCTGATTAGGCCCATAGAATTTTGGTGTTAGAATCTGGAAGCCCTTTTCTCTGAGAGAGGAATACTTATATGGTTGGAGTCTCAAGAACGCCTAGTCACCGACTTGAAAATACTTCTTGGAGAAATATTGGTCTTCTTGTTGCTTTATTCTGTTCTGATATTGATGTAGATAATCTTTGAGATGAGTGACAATGGCAACACAGTTATGCAGAAGTTGATCAACTACCTGTACTTTGAGACATTCAAGGATATAAAAAGCTAGTGAAGGTGGGAGTTCACCATACACTGCCTCATATGGTGTCAGCTTGGCGGCTTCATGATGGTTAGTATTATATAAACATTCAAATAAAGGAAACCACTGTACCGATTGATGTTGCTTGTTTGTAGTGAAGCACCGCAGATAGGTCTCCAAACATTTGTTGGTTGCTTCTGTTTAACCATCATTTTGGGGATGATAAGTTGTACTCAATTGAATTTTCGTGTAGTGTAGCTTGAAAATTTTCTTACAAAAATTGTTGGTGAAAGTGGGGTATCAATAAGACACAATGGAAGTTAGCATGTCATGAGTTTGAGGATTTGGTCCATGAAAACTTGAGCCACCAATGTTGGGATAAATGGGTGTGGTATGTCACAAAAATGAGCATATTTGGAAAGTCTGTTAACAACCACCATGATGAATGATTTGTTTCCTGACTTTGGGAGACCTCTAATGAAATCCCTGGAAACATCCATCCAAAAGAAAGCATGTAGTGGCCATGGTTGTAAGGTTCACAATAGCTTGATCATTTCCACTTTTTTGTGCTAGAATACATCACATTCAGCTAAAAATGTAAGAATTTCATTCTTCATGTTGGTCCAAAAGAAAGAGTGGTGTGCTCATGCACATGTATTATGAAATCATGAATTTCTTGCAACTAGAGAGGAGTCCTCTAGGGAATTAGGATATTCTCTTAAGTTATTAATGAGCTAGGAAAGGGAGGAGTGGGAGAACCATTCATGGTGAGCCTCTTCAATCCAATCTAGTATGGGTAGAGAGAGCGATAAAAGGGTGCCCTCATGCTCAAATTGGCATGATAAGGCATCAACCAATACATTGTCATTTCCCTTCTTGTAAATTATCTCATAATAATATCCCAAAAATTTTACGAGCTATTAATTTTTTGTAGCAGTAATAGATGGTGCTCGAGGAAATGTTTTAAGCTATGATGGTTAGTGAGAATTTGGAAATGACACCCCAATAAGTATGGTCGTCAAGTGTCTACTACATGTAATATGACCATCATTTCTTTCTCATATGTAGATTGACCCAGATGCTTGCCACTGGTTTTTTACTTATGAAAGCCAAAGGTCTACCTTCTTTCATTAATAGTGCACGATTTCCCATACATGAATCATCACATTCAATCACAAAAGGTTTTATAAAGTTTAGTAGGGCCATTACTGGAGTGGATAACATGGCCTATTTGAGAGCCAAAAAGGCCTATTGAGTTGCGTCAGTCTAAAGAAATTATTTTTTCTTAAGAATATTAGTTAGGTGCTAGGAAATGTGTTCATAATTGTGGAACAATTTTGATAAGAGCCCGTGAGACCGAAGAATCCTCTCAAACTCTTCAACATTTTTGGTTGGGGCCAATCTTGCATTACCTGAATATTTTTCTAATCAATCCTCACTCCTTAATGACCCACAATATGTCCCAAATACTTTACTTCTTCCATGAAAAAGGAACACTTGGAAAATTTGACAAATAGTTTATGATCGTGGAGCAATTGAAATACCAGGTCAACATGTTAAAGGTGAGTGTCTCGTATTATATTGTAGACTAGTATTTCATCAAAGAAGACCAAGACAAATTTTCTAAGATACAGTTTCAAAAGGTGGTTCATGAGGCTCTGAAAAGTGGATGGGGAATTAAAGAGACCAAATGGCATGCCCAATAATTCATAATGACCTTCATGATTTCGGAAGGTTATATTTGGGAATGTCCACTTCCTTCATCTGTATTTGGTGATAGCCTAAGAGGATGTCTAGCTTGGTAGAAAATTTAGCACCATGCAGTTCATCAAGCAGATCATCAACTATTGGGATAGGAAATTGTTCCTCGATATTGAGTTTGTTAAGAGCCCTAAAGTCTAGACACATGTGCCATTCACCATGTTTCTTTATAACCATGACCACCGAAGATAAAAAAATAGATGGTTTTGGGACAAATAACACCTACTTTCATTCTTTCACTTTCATTCTTTCACTTTAAATAGGAGTTCCTTGATGATTTTTTCACTTTCATTCTTTTGGGAAAATGGATATCAATAGGGGTGCACATTTGGTGGCTGGGTACCTAGAAGCAAATGGATGATATGATCATGTTCACCTCTAGAGGGTGGGAGCTCCTTAGGTTTGTCGAAGACCTATTGGTGTTGATTTAATACTTGTTGCATATTGGGATGAATGGTGCGCGGAATGGATTTATTGACATGAATGAAATGAAATTGCATGACTATCCCATGATAGCCCATTTTTAAAAGCTTCTCCATTTGATGTGAGTGGATGATAGTAGGATCACCTTCCAAGATTCCCCTTAGTGTATGAGTGTGGCCATTCTTCTTAAAGGCCATATATAACTCCTGTAATTCCATTGTGATAGGGCCTAGTGTGTAGAGCCATTCAACACCAAGGAAAATGTCACAATCACCCATTTCAATGGAAAAAATATGGGTTTTGAGGTGATAATCCCCCATTTGAAGCTTAATATTTTCACTACAGCCTTCACATTTCATGGTTCCCATATCAACAGTAAGGACTTGGAAATTAGATACCGACCTGAAAAAACAGTGAACTTATTTTGCTACTTTCTTATGGAAAAAATTATGTGCATTTCCACTATCAATCAACACCTGTATTGCCTAATGTTCAGTAAAACCTCAAATTTGGAGAGTTCAGACAAAAGAAATGTCAGCCAAGGAATGTAGTGATATAACCAACTCATCTATAATAGCTGGAGTATCAGTGTATGTGGCTATTAGAGGTTCACCCTCTTCTTCCTCAGTCACTTTAGTGGTTGGAGCTTCATCGATGGAGCTGTTTCCAAAGGCATCAATTTGAAATAATTTTGGTTCCTTGCATTTATGTCCTAAGGAGTATTTGTCATCACAATAGTATCATAGTCCTTATTGCCTTCTTTCAGCCATTTTTGTTGGCGTTTGAACCTTAATTATTTTGGCGAGGCCCGTAGCTAGGGTGGGACGTGTCTGTGCGATGAAATTTTGACAATTAGATTTGGTATTTAAAGCAAATTCTACCTCTAATGCCTTGTTGCATGCTTCTAACCAAGTATATGGGTGATGCATTCTAACATGGTCTTGGATAGCTTCCTTTAATCCATTGATAAAAAATTCCAGGTAAAAGCCATCTCCTATTTCTTCAGTCTAAATTATGGCCAATTTTTCAAAGGCTACAACAAGGTAGTCCCTTAATGTACCTGTATGCCTAAGCTCAGTGAGATGACCTAGAAAGTGAGATTCCTAGTCAAAGGGTTCAAAAATAGCCTTTGAGAACATGTTCCACGTTGGAATCCCTAGATAGAATTTTTGATGCCACTTCCACCACTACAATCGCTCTTGGTCCAAATAAAGCACTCCCACATGTAGTTTAGTTTCATCTTCTACATATTTTTGAGGCAAAAATATTGTTCCATTTGTGCCACCCATACTTCTAGGTTAGACCCATCAAATTTGTACATGTCCAACTTAGGTGTCTGATGGCTGGAGTATTGGTGGCATCCAAAAAAATGAATGTCATGGTTGGGTTCTCATTCTACTTGTGCGTCAATACTAGGTTCCTCCCTTATGGTTTCACGAGGCATAAAAGACTTTAATGCGTCTGTGATTTTGTTAATAGATGTTTGGAGGCCCTTGATTTTTTTCTCGAGAGCTTCAGCTCTCATTAGAGGAATTTTAGGTATAAAATGAACCTCCTAAGGAAATTATAAAATAGTAATGGTAATAATAAAATAAGATTAGATTACATCATGAAATTTTAGAGGGAAAAAAGAAAAAACTACTTTTTCAACTTATACTTTCATCTTATCTCCCTATGGTCTTACTCAAATTTCGAGTAGGAACACTCAATGGATAAAAATTTTGATTCCTCATCCAAGGAGTACCCATGTTGCATACTTTAGATGGACCTTGCTACATGAAAAATGAGAAATACATGAAAAACTTGTTTTAAATCATGTTTTTTCATGTTTTTCAAATTTTTCGTGTAGCAGGGTCAATCAAAAGTATGCAACATGGATAATACTTGGATGAGGAATTAAATTTCACATCCAACAAGTACTCCTCAAAATTTCAGTAAAAACTTAGGGAGATAAGATGAAAATACAAGTTGAAAAAGTAGTTTTATTATTTTATTATTTTTTAATCTTCTTACTTTTTTACCCCAAAAATGGTGAATCATCCCCCATGGTTGAAATCATCATCTTGAATCCTATTGTTTCTTATAAATTTTATTTTGGTTCTGCATTTTTCTTAGGAGGCCCATTTTAGACGTAAAAAGTTATCTAATGCTTCATTTCCTTCTCCACATCCATAACTTGAGACCTCGTACCATACATACACTAGCTCTGATCAAATTTTGAGCTTAGTTAAGAGTAGTATGGATGAAAAGAGGTAAATCTCAAGAGTCTAGTGATTTGGGTCACTTGAAGCCATGTCGAGAAAAATATGGACCACATGAAAATTGGGGGCTTACATATGAATGGTACCGCTGCAATTAGCTCATCGCCCTGAATCTTATGGGATAGGTCCTTTGCAAGCATCTTTTGATTGCCCCAGACTTCTTTTTTTAACTCTAAAAGGAATTTTACTCCCACCTGATCAATATTACAGTGGTCGGAATCTAGAATGCTTGATACTACCAGATATCCTGCGAAAATTGTGTTTGGATTGTAATAATTGAAACCCCTTATTTTTTGCACTACAAAATGTGTTGTGAAAATATGAAGTGGAATATGGCGACCAAAAAACTCAATGCACAAAGATTCTAATCTATGTTGTGAAAACCCCAACTGTTAAATATGATTTGTACTATGATGGTAAAACCCAAACTACTGGATCTAATATGTACATCGACGACTGAACCCCAACTATTGGATCCGATCTAGACGACAAGGTAGGGAGAAATCAAGAGGGAACTATGGTCCAAAGGAGTGTCAGGTGGTACAAATTTAAATATATGCACGGGTACAACAATATTACTCGACCCAATCATTTAGAGCGCTAAATAAGGAGGATTGACCATACCCTTAAACATACTACCCAAATACCCTATTGTACGTTTAACAAATCTTTAGATTATCCACAGTTTTAAAAAACAATGGTCGATGTTTCAAATCCCAATGAGGATCCATCTTCAAGACAAGATTTTGAATATAGACGGAAAGAAAGACATAAGGTCAGCCTTTATATAGTGATAAAGATAGAAGAATAGCCGACAAGAACAAACTAATTAATAATCTATTAATTTATTTAATACATTTTAATAAATAACTAAATAAATAATTTATAAATTTTATAAACTATGATAAAATCTTAAAAATATATATGATATCATATATTTATTAATTTAATAATATTAACAATTAATTTTATTTTAATAAATAACTACTCTATTCTAATAAAATTTTATAAAAAAATTTAAAAGATTATATTATAATAAATTTATCTTTAATAAAATGTTTTATAATAAATTCAAAAAGATTAAGTAATAATTATATTAATTAATTAGTTATAATGATAAAGCCTAAATGTTACTAAACAAAATTTTAAATTTTTATTTTTAATAAAATATTTTATAATAAATTTAAAAAGATAAAGTAATAATTATATTAATTGATAAAACATAAATGTTTCTAAATAAAATTTTAAAATTTTATTGAAATTATAATTATTACTAATTTAAATTATCTAATTAAATACAATAAGGGTTAATTCTTAATCTTTAATTGAATGATAAATATATAATATAATCTCTTAGACGGTAGTAATAATAATAATAATTTAATAATTTCAAATTAAAAAAAAAATTAATAATAAATAATAATAAATAATAGCTCACTTAATTAATATTAATATATATTTATTCAAAAGAGTAAATAAATGTTACTAAAAATAATTTGTATTATTTATAATGATTATTTATTAATAATTATAAATTGAAGCAAATCCAAAAGCGTTTCATAACATATAACCTTAAAATTAAAAGCAATACACCCTATCTTATTCTCCTTATAGAAGTGGGTCTTTCCCCTATCGAGAGCCTAGCTATGACTAGGCTTCTGTTGTACAAGCACAAGCTCAATAGCATAGGAGACCATAGACTTCCTAAGCTAGCTTTAAATTCCAGCCAAAACCACCTAAGGTTTAAAAGAGGTTGGTATAAAGACACCAGGGCCTGGTTAAACCATTGGGAGATCGACGAGAATGTTGCATTGCAAAACATTAATAACATTAAAAAATTGTTACTTCTAGGTTCAAAGAAAAAATGTGGTGTGATAAATATCTAGTAGCTAAAAGAAAATTAAGATATTATAAGGAGGTCATCAACCCCACCCTAGAAGGTCAAAAGTATCTCTTTGTTTTAACTATCTCAAAGAAGAAAAATAATATAACCAAGATTAGAACGAACTCTCATGAGCTCCATAGTGAACCATGTCGTTGGACAGTTCCTAAAACACCATGGATGGAAAGGATCTGCCATCTTTGTGAGAATATGAACATCGAGGATGAAAATCACTTCCTCTTAGAGTGCCCTGCGTACAACCACATTAGAACTCAGTTTCATAATCTTTGTTGCAATACTGACCTTCCTAGCCTTTTAAGATGCCAAAATTATAGTGAGCTCGAGAGGCTTCTCTCCAAGATTTTCAAGCATAGGAATAAAATATTAAATCAAACTAAATAACTCTTTTCTTTAGGTCCGATAGACCAATGATTGGTCTCAGTGGACATTAACCACCACCACCACCACCACCACCACCATCAATAATCTATTTCAATCCTAATTAATTTGATATTGTAATAAAATTGAAAGATTAATTATAATTTTTACTTATAATTTTTAATTTAAAAAAAATTGTAGATACTAATAATATAATTAATTTATTTATTTATATTAATAAAAATAAAAATTAATTAATAAGGATAATTATTAAAAGTAACTAATTCATTTAGTTGTTAGCACCGATCAAACCCTAAAAAAAAATTATAAGAAAGAGAAGCAAACCTGTGATACTATACGTTGGAGGAGGAAGAACCCTAGGAGCACATCTGTCGAATTAGAGGTCGCCAATTTTCAATAATATCGTATCCTCCATCTATATTAATGTTATGCGGGTGTTTTATAATCTCGAGCGCTTCTCTAATTCGAGATTAGTGATAGTTGATGACCTCTAATTCGACAGATGTGCTCCTAGGGTTCTTCCTCCTCCAAGGTATAGTATCACAGGTTTGTTTCTCTTCCTTATAATTTTTTTTAGGGTTTGATCAGTAATAACAACTAATTGAATTAGTTACTTTTAATAATTATCCTTATTAATTAAATTTTTTTTTTATTGATAAAAATTAATTAATAGTTATTATTAGTATCTATAGTTTTTAAAAAATAAAAAATAAAAAATATAATTAATCCTTCAATTTTATTACAATATGAATAATTAGGATTGAAATAAAATTTTGATTATAAAATTTATAAATAATAAAACTTTTTTTTATTAACATTTATTTACTCTTTTAAATAAATATATGTTAATATTAAATAAGTGATTTATTATTTTATATTATTTTTTTTTAATTTTTGTAAATAATTCTAATTATTATTATTACTACCATCTAGGAGATTATATTATATATTTCTCACTAAATCAATGATTAGTGATAGTTGGCGATCTCTAATTCAACATATGTGCTCCTAGGGTTCTTCCTCCTCCAAAGTATAGTATCATAGGTTCGCTTCTCTTCCTTATAATTTTTTTTAGGGTTTGATAGGTGATAACAACTAATTAAATAAGTTACTTTTAATAATTATCCTTATTAATTAATTTTTATTTTTATTCATAAAAATTATTTAATTAATAATTATTATTAGTATCTAGTTTTTAAAAAAATAAAAAATAAAAATAAAAAATAAAAATAAAAATTATAATTAATCTTTCAATTCTATTATAATAATGGATTAATTAGGATTGAAATAAAATTTTGATTATAAAATTAGTAAATAATAATTATAAATAATAAAACTTATTTTTATTAACATTTTTGAATAAATATATGTTAATATTAATTAACTAGGTCATTATTTATTATTATTTTCATTAATTTTTATTTTAATTTTTTAATTTTTGTAAATAATAATAATAATTATTATTATTATTATTATTATTTTTAAGAGATTATATTATATTATATATTTCTCACCAATTAAAGATTGAGAATTAATCCTTATTTTATTTAATTAAATAATTTAAATTAGTAATAATTATAATTTCAATAAAATTTTAAAAATTGGTTAGTAACATTTAGGTTTTATAATTAATATAATTATGATTTTATCTCTTTAAATTTATTATAAAACATTTTATTAAAAATAAAAATTTAAAGAATTGTTTAGTAACATTTAGGTTTCATCATTATAATTAATTAATTAATATAATTATTACTTAATATTTTTGAATTTATTATAAAACATTTTAATAAAAATAAACTTATTATAAAACATTTTATTAAAAATAAATTTATTATAATAAATTGTTTATTTATTATAATATAATCTTTTAAAAAAAATTAATCTTTTTTATTAAAATAGAGTAGTTATTTATTAAAATAAAATTAATTGTTAATATTATTAAATTAATAAATATATGATATCATATATATATATTTAAAATTTTATCATAATTTATTAAAATTTATAAATTATTTATTTATTTATTTATTAAAATGTATTAAATAAATTAATAGATTATTAATTAGTTTTTTATTGTTTACTCTTCTTCTCTCTTTATCACTATATAAACCTTGAACTTATGTCCTTCTTTCAGTCTTCATTCAAAATCTTGTCCTGAAGATGAATCCTCGTTGGGATTTGAAACATCGACCATTGTTTTTTAACACTATGGATAATCCAAAGATTTATTCAATACACAATAACCACAAAAGCTTGAAAAACATAACCATATTGTACGCTCGAGTAATCTCCCCAAGCATTTTTCTCGGTATAATTTAGTAGCAATATGGCTAACGACTTATCTAAGGTGAGGTATTAGGTTACCCTAGGGGGCTTTTGATATACCCAAGGGTAAGTGGAAGTGCATTCTATGTGCAGTTCTGCCTAATGCGTTACTACTCGAAGGGGTACCCACAGGGGTTACAATGGATTCCAACATGCATGCCCACATATTGTAGTTCATGCATGCATTCCTCCCCAAATCAATGGGTTTATGCGCTCAATGAAAATTTATATGGTTTAAATACGCTGGAACATGTCTTTAGCCTAAAACATTCTACGAAAATTGAAAGTACAACTGGCACTCGAAATTTCTTTGATACCACTTGTTATGCACTTGAACTACGAGAATAACATAATGCAAGAAATATCAGAAACACAGAAATATCCCATGAATTGAGACAAGCTGTAAAGATATTTTACTATTCATAAGCTGATTGCAATGTTCACATGCCTCTTCTAGGGGGAAATCTCCAATAGAGAAAAGCTCCATTATAATAATACTTGATGATTCTTCCCTTACTAACTAAGCTTATTTATAGTTTAATGACATCCAAAGCCTAACTTCTAGTGATCCCTTGTGTTAGCACTCCACCGGATCTCCAAAGGCTGAGAAGGATACCAACAAAGGTAACCAGAGACCACTTTGGCCTAGTAGCTATCCCTACTAGGCATGAGAGGACTCTCTCCATGAGATCAAAACCAATATGACTGGATAATGATGATTTTAGGCTAGGTATAGTAGGCTCTAGGGTTTGATTGATTGATTTTGGGTGATGGATGGTGAATTAGGTCACAGAAGAACTAGGTCAGGGCACTAAGGATCAAATTTGTAGAGATTTGATGGGGCAAGGTAGGCACACACTTCAGCACATTCAGGTACTAAGATGAGTCTGATTAGACTGGTAGGTTTTCAAAAAGAGCATGTAAATCATGAATTCTTTTCAATTAAAAGAAAGTGAAACACAACTATGACAATTCGTCCAAAACAGAGCATCAAACAATGAATTTTGATTATCTAACTTAGGAATAATTCACATTGAAAGATGGCATGAATATGGAAATCATAATACATTCTAACATATGAAAACATAAGAGGCAACACTGCTAAAACACATACCACAGGAATCTAACCAAAATAGATGTAACTTTGTCTATTAGTTCCTACCAAAAATGACAGATAAATTACACAACATCCAACCATTGGAATGGAAAAGAAAATGAAAGATATAGACCAAAAAAAACTTCTCCCACTCTCAAGGGTCTAATCCATGACTTGTGGAGTTGTTCCCCAATGTCCTCAACTAGAATCCTAATGATTAGGGAGGTCAAAAAACTCATCCATGTCTTTGATTAAACTAATTCACTTGACCCAAAAATCCAATTTTACTTGATGTATCTACCTCTAGTGACTATAATAAACATAATTACATTTGATTTTCACATTTACATTAGTAAAAATCCTTGGAATCAATCAATCAGCTGAGAAAAATTGAAATTTATGAAGAAATTGGCATACTGGAAAAAGCGCAACACCCTTGTAAAAGGTGCACCATGCTATGGAAAAACTGCAATGTGTGCCTTAAAATCAACTTTTGAGTGCCTTCCTGAAGTCAAAATTGAAACCAAGATAGCTCATTGGAAAGATATTCCTGTATAGTTTTCAAAAATGTATTCAAGATCTGAAAATGATGGATTGAAGCTCATAAAAAATGAAATCTCCCGAGACTGGTCAAAAAGCGTAACGTGAGGCTGAAAAATGTGGTAGAAAGGTGTTTTTTATGAGGTTTTTGGGCTTTTTCACTTGTCAAAAGCTCAGTTTTTGGATTCCCAATAGTCAAAATGTAACGTATATGATATTATCGTTCCATCCCAAGTAGGTTTTCATCAGTTAGAGGCCTCCAGAAAAAGTGCAGTGTGCCCCACGCGGCACTTTTTGTAGTCTGACTCTGAAAAATTTCTGCGTTTTCTGCAAAACTAGGCCTCATATATGGAGAGATATCCCCCTAATAATGAAATATTTTGCAAACTTGAGAGATTTTTTTATTATTTGGCATGTTAGGAGCAAAAACCACTTTCGGTTTCCCAATATTCTTGTCTGATTGTCCACAATATTCTCTTTAAAAAGGTGACTTAAGCAAGACATTGGACACTCATAAAAATAGGTTGTGAAGATGTGAATGGATCTCTCATTTTGTAATACTTGTGTGAAATATGAAGTAGGTTATTGTATTTTGATATATTAGGAACAAAAAAATCCTCTATTTTCCCAAAATTCATCTTTGTTTTGCCACAATATGTTCTGCAAAAAGGTGATTTAAACATGACATTTCTGGAAAATGTGCCTTCAAGGATTTTTTCAAAATTTCAAAATTTCCTCCAAATTTTCTCAAAATTACTGTAGAGATGCTATATACGGTGTGTTATTCTACCATAGATGGATCAATAATTAGTTCAAACTTATCCTTCTCCTTTTAACAAATTAGGGCTTCCTTTGTACTTTGATTTTAAGTAGGGCTTGTATTGATCATTGTCTAGGTTCATGCCTTTGAACCAATACTCACCATGGTTTGGTATCCATGTAGCTGATGCAATAACATCTATTGAAATGGTGAATGTCACCCCTGATATGGTGAATTGGTCTTTCTGGAGGTTTGTGATGAATATTCTAGTCAAATATGGATAATTTTTCACTCTTTGGACGATTTCACAAAACTCAAAACAACCTACATGTTGGAAGCAGTTGACTACTAGGGGTGATGACATCAACTCCCTAGTGTCTGATTGATCAAACCTTAATATTATCTCTCCTTTTTTGTATGTATTTCTCTCTTCCTCCATAGTGTTAATTTTTTATTAGAAACCTTAGGGGAGAAGGGGAAGGAAGAGGGAGTGGGATGATAGGGTTAAGGAGTTGGGATAGGTGAGGGAAAATTTAGGGAAGGGTTTAAGGGATTTAGGAAGCTTAGGGAAGTGATGGGGAGTTGAAGTGATAAGGGGAATGGGGTAGGGAATTCAATTACAGGGATGTAGTCTAGTTGCCTAGAAAACCACAATGTAGGGGTAGGGTTTTAGGGAATATGAATTAGGAATGGGGAATGAAGGGATGTAAGGGTAGTGGGGGATGAACTAGGGTGTGAGGGAGGTGGATGGGTCTAGGAGAAAACAAATTAACTTTGCAAATTTTGAAACTTGGGTTTAATCATCAAAACATAGCATGGAGGTTAATGGGAAGTTTCCACGATAAAATTATGACAATGAGATGAAAGGAGGGGATTGGAGGATGCACCTTACTTGAAAATGGATGAAGAAACCTTTAATTTATGTTTAGAACCCTTGGAAATAAGATTTGAGGCCATCGATCCTTCACTAAAAAAAGTGTAGCATGCTTAAGAAAAATGCATTTATTTGAATCTTTCTCTTCAACCTGTCTTGGGCGAAGAAATAAACCTTCTTTGCAGAAAAACATGATGAAATTGAATGGTCACTTTTAAAGTTATAGGTAGTTTTTCCTTCTCACTGGGTCTATATAAGTTCAGGGCTAAACCAAGCCATTCGATCCAGTCCAATATGTTGCTTCTATAAGGGAAGGGTTAGGGATAGCTATAATTTGAAGGCATTTGAAATGGTTAAACCAATGGCCCTATTTGGTGAGGTAAGGACCCTTAATTAGCTTCTTTCTAAGCTTAATGACAATAGCCACCACCATAAAAATGTGAGATTGCAGACCAATTTTGGAGGCCTTCTTGAACTCCAAATTGAGCTCATGATAGCTCATTGGAAATATCTCTGTGTTTGTTACGCAATGGATCCCTCAAGAACTGAAAATGATCAAGTATATCCCCTCAAAAATTAATTCTCCCAAGACTTTTCAAAAAGCGTGGCATGTCCCTAGGAAAATCACAACATAAAGTTGTAGGTCACTTTTGGAGGCCTTCCTGAACTCCAAATTGAGCTCCTTATAGCTCATTGGAAATATTTTTCTATCTAGTTATTATTTGAATCATCAAACAAGTCATTTGGACACTCAATGATAGGGAAAAGTGAATTTTCCCAAGATTACTTCAGAAGTATAGAAAATCTCCTGTAGAAACTATATTTTGGGCATTTCTTTGGAAAATTGAATATTTTTGAAACCTTGAACTAAATATTTTAAGAAAATTAAGTACTTATTACATATAGAAACATAAAATTAAAATTTTGAAATCAAAATTTATTGAAGAAAATTGGCTATTACCACTCCAATTACCGGATTTTATGCATGAAATGAGAGTTTTGGTGACCTTTAAACCCTAATGACCTAATGGAGACATGTAACTAAATGAAATCATGGTGTTGATGATTGAAATGATGATGAAAATCTCTGAATTATGATACACTCAGATGAGTGATGACATGGACCAGAAATTTAAAAATTTTGGAAGGAGTGGAAAATATTCCTAAAACTAATACCCAATGACCAAATTTTTTCTTGAAGACCTAATGAAATGAAAAAAAATTGACTATGGTACCCTAACAAGACATGATAATATCCCATTTGATCACTGGTGACAGGATGCAAATACTAACACTAACATTGGCTCTAGATGGGGATGGCAGCTCCTTGGAGGTGTCAAGAACACCATAGACCAAGTAGCCTTATCCATTGGGCATGGAGTCAAAAAAAAATACGAGACTCAATATTGCAAAACGACTAACAAACTGAATTGTAGACCAACTGCAAACTTTACCACAAGATACATTTTAAAACAAATGATGAGAATTCAACTTATTCATCGCACCTACTCTAATTGATCCATACATCACCTGATCAATTGAAATGGAAAATCCAATGCAACCATGTAAGCATTTTGTCTGCTAGTTGAATTCTCTGCAAGTGCTTTCTCATGACCAAGAAAGGAAAACTACTGAAAGGAAAATCCCATGAAAATTTTTCAAGAGATTGAATCTTAATGAAATTGCAAATCATGAGCCCACCAGCTGACCTAAAGAATGCTACAAAAGGATCTTCATAGGAATACATATTAATTTTCGACCCATCTAATACATTACTACTCTGATCTAGGTAGTCTTTGTACCTTGATTTTAAAATTTTCCCAACATCCGTGCTTTCCTCCCTTAATGACTGCACCAAGTTGACAAAAGGATCTTAAAACTCGTGAATGACTAATTTTTCCTGATGATCAACAACAAAACAATAATTTTCTTCATTACTCTCATGATATGACTGCAAATATTTGTATGATTTTTGTAATGAGTCTCTTGCTGAACAAGACAATGAAATCAGGTGATGGATCGAAGTTTTATCATCTCTGCTTTGAAGCTCATAACTAACTAATGGAGAAGGACTTTGATTACATATATCATCCAAAACATTAGCTATTAGATCATGGAGAACTTGAGATGACTATTTCAACTTATCATACATTGCTTCTAATGATATTAGATGATTTTCTATAGGCTTATGATTCTTTATTTCATAGATATTATGAAAATGTCTCTTCAAAAACTGAAATGAGTAACAAAATTAATGGTAAAGAATCATCCTACATCAATTCATAATATGTTTCAGGTTCTAAGCTTTCATCTGTGATTTGAAATTCAATGTAACTTGGTAGTTGGGATTCTGGAGCAAAATAAGCTTGCCTATCACAAGTGACCTCCTCAACCAATTGATGAGAAGGATGCCCATTCATACTGCTGACAACTTACTTATATTCTTACTTACATTTTTCTCTTATTTTCACAAATGAGGAGAAAGAAAAAGGTAAGGAGCCCTGATCAAGAAGTTCATTGTGTTCTTCATGGTCAATATCGAAACTGAAAGATTGTTGATTTAAAATCTTTTGAAATTTTTCTCTTGGAAATTGAAATGAAGTGAAACTCAAAGGAAAAGATCCTTCACTTACTTCAAAATTTTCTGCATTTTCGTCATCTCTATCATCACAAATATATATTAGTCGATCACTGCATTTCATTTTTTGAAATTGAGCTTCCTCCTCCCACAAAACAATTGTTGATTTCTCTGCAAATTTAGCTTCAATTTGGAGAACATAATCGTTTTCATACTAATCATACTTGGGTAAATCATCAATATAAGTAATGTCATCAAACATACACATTATATCAACATATTTCTTCTCCTCTATTTGATCTACAAATCCATTTTCATGATTTTCCATAAATGAATATAAACAAAATCATTTTTTGATCTATGGTAATTGGGATTAGCAAGAAAATGTTTAGGGCCAACAACCTCTTCTTCTACAATAAGTGGGACATGGTGTTTTTTAACAGAAAATTCATCTCTCATGGTGATATTTTGCATTAATTTTTCCATTGTACTTACCAAAATGTCGAGCTTTACTTCTAAAGATGTCATGTATTCATTTTCTATGTTCTCCCTTTCTTCTACCTTCAAATTTAGCCTTTTGACTAGAAAATTAGCTTCCACATCTATTGCATTGTCTTATATTTCTTCGAGCGTTGTAGTATTCCTTTCTCTCAATTGAAATTCCATTTCTGGATCAAAGACATCTGGGTAGTGTAAGAAAGTTGAACCAAGAGGTGGTTTTATATTAGCAGGGATTGAATGGTATACTTTGTTAAACCTAGTTGAAAAGTGTTGCACTGTTTCTCCTGGCCATCTTTATAAATGATTATATTCTTCTAAACTCAGAAAAAGATTCCTCTTTATCATCCATTTATCAAGGAAGACTTTCACAAACTGATGGAAATAAAAAATTATTGCAATTAGCAAATTTTTGAACCATTCCTTGGCTTCGCCTTGCAAAGATAGAGAAAATATTTTGAAAATAACATCATATTCATCAACCTCAAAAATATCGAGAGAATTTTCAAAACTTTGAATGTGTTTCTCAACAGTGATGCTACCATATTCTCCATCGAACTTGGGAAGATATTTGTAACAGTTTTCAGGGAAACCATGGAGTATAAGAGGTAATATGAGTGTCTTGTATCTATCTGGAAGCTTACAAGGTATAGGAGTATGTACAGAAGTTGTAAGATTAGTCTTGATCACTTGAGGCTCGTCAAGCGGAAGATGATCATCATAAGTTTCGGAAGAAGGCTCTTGAGCAAGATCAAAGGTGTAAGAAGAATTTGAATCCACAATTTTTAGAGGGAAGGAATCAAATATAGATCTGGGATATTTTCTCAAATACATTATACTTTGAAAAAAACTTCTTGACATTCTTGGGAAAAGAGAAAAAATAATTCAGGAAAAAGAACATGGTGTCTTGGTTGAAAGTCCAAGTTGAATACCTGATCTTCCCATGTTGTCTTTTCATGTTTCTGTGGGCAAGTTTCATTCTCCAGTGGAGTCTTAGATTTGATTTTGAAACCAATTTGGAGTCACCAAGTGAATTATTTGAGCCTTTGTGTGTCCGATTGCTGTTCACCATCAGCAATCAGATATGATCATTTTATTTCTTTCTTAGGGAAGATCTATCACTTCGCACCCTCGTATGGTCACCAAGATTTTAGCACTCCATTGGATCTCTAAAGGATGAGAAGGAGACCAACAAAGGTAACCATTGACCACTTTGGACCTAGTAGTTAGCCCTAATTGGCAGGAGAGGGCTCTCTCCACGATATCACAACCAAGATGACTGGATAATGAGTATTTTAGGCTAGGTATAGTAGGATCTGGGTTTTGTTGATTGATTTTGGGTGTTGGATGGTGAATTAGGTCAGGGAACTGAGGATCAAATTTGCAGATATCTAATGTGGCAAGGTAGGCACACACTTTAGCACTTTCACGTATTAATATGAGTGTTATTAGAATAGTAGGGTTTCAAAAATAGCATGGAAATCATGAATTCTTTTCAATTAGAAGAAAGTGAAATGGAACTATGATAATTCCTCCGAAACAGAGCATCAAATAATGAATTCTAATAATCGAACTTAGGAATCATTCACATTGAGATATGGTGTGAATATGGAAATAATAATAAATTCTAACATATGAAAACATAAGATGCAACTTTACTAAAACACATACCACAAGAATCCCACCAAAATAGCTTCAACTTTGTCTATTATTTCCTGCCAAAAATGACTGATTACACTAGTGTTCAAAGATCAATTACACAACATCCAACCATTGTAATGGTAAGGAAAATGAAATATATAGACCAAAACAAACCTCTCCCACTCTTAGGGGTCGAATCCATGACTTGTAGAGCTATTCCCCAAACTCATCAACTATAATCCTAATGATTAGGGAGGTCAACAAACTCATCCATATCTTTGATTAAAATGATTCACTTGACCAAAAAATACAATTTTACTTGATGTATATACCTCTAGTGACTATAATAAATATAATTACATTTTATTTTCACATTTACATCAATAAAGTGTCTTGGAATCCATCAATCAACTAAGAAAAATTGAAATGTCTGAAGAAATCAGCAGACTGGAAAAAGCGCAGCGTCCTTGTAAAAAGTGCAACGTGCCCTCTAAAAAGTGCAATGTGGGCCTTCAAATCAACTTTTGAGTGCCTTCTGAAAGTCCAAATTGAGCCCAATATATATCACTAGAAATATATTCCTATATAGTTGTAAAAATTTTCTTCAAGGTCTAAAAATTATGGAGTGAAGCTCCTCAAAAATGAAATCTCCCAAGACTGGTCAAAAAGTGCAATGCAAGGTTGAAAAAGGTGGCAAAAAGATATTTTTTAGGAGGTTTTTGGGCTTTTCCACTTGTCAAAAGCTTATATTTTGGATTTCCAAGAGTCAAAATGTGATGTAGAGGCCATCATATTTCCATCCCAAGTGAGCTTTAATAATTTAGAGGCCTCCAGAAAAAGCACAGTGTGGCCCATGCTGCGCTTTTTGTAGTCTGGCTATGAAATTTTTTTGAGATTTCTACAGACATTGGCCTCGAATATGGAGTGATATATCCCTAAAAATGAACATTTTTGAAAAATGAAGAGATAATTTTCTTCTTTGGCATGTTAGGAACACAAACCTCCTCCAATTTCCAAATATTCTTCTATGATTGTCCACAATATTCTTTGCAAAAGGGTGACATAAATAGGACATTGCATAGTCAGAATGGCCACATGTGCAATGCAGTAATGAGGTGGGCCAAGGATAGGGGAGGCACACGAAGCATATAAGGAAGATGAAGGCAACCATAAAACGCAGACTTTAGATTTTGATTTTTTCATTTGACATTTCTTTTCAACCTTCAGCTGTTTAGCTAAGTCTTTAGTGTTGTTTAGCACACAGGTCTTCCGAAGCTAGTGGCCACATGTGCAGTGCAATAATGAGGTGGGCCAAGGCTAGGGGAGGCTCCAAGAAGCATTAAAGGAAGATGAAGGTAGCCATAGAACACAGATTTTATATTTGGATTTTAGATCTGGATTTGTTATTTGACATTTCTTTGCACACTTCAACTGTTTAGCTAAGTATTCAGTGTTGTTTAGCACACAGGTGTTCCCAAGCGGAATCCAACCCTTACCCATAGGGGACTTCGAGTGCCTACTATAGGAAGGTTTCTTTCAGCAGCAATTCATCATCAGGCATAGGTGCCACATTCAACCCCTCTCTACAAGACATTCATATTCAGGGATTATGCATTCCTGCTTGAGGGTTTGAGAGGAGGAAGGTAGTTCTTGGAATTTAAACTAAGAAACTAATGGAGGATTCATCCTTTCACCTTGTGCTTATATTTTAGTCTTCCAGGAGAAACATATTGATATCCAGTATTAGGCCATCATTATACACCTCCATGCAGCAACATTTCCCCCAAGAACTACGTAGTCTGGTCCTGTAGATCCATTAGAGGAAGGAAGTTTCCAGTATTTCAGCTAGAAATCCTGTGAAGGATCATCCCCTCAGTTTGGTGATATTGTTTCCAGCATTGCATCATCTAGCATCAGGCTATATCTTTAGCCTCAGTGACAGCACAATTATTTCCAGTTGTTGTGTATTCAACAACTGCAACTTTGGAGGAGGAAGGAGGAGATAGATCTCAAACTTCTAGCTTGGAGATCTGGAGGAGGGATCAACCCTTCTTGCATTGAGCTTACTGTATATCATTGCAGCCATATTATCTTTAGTTCATGTAGTATATCTACATACCTAGCAGTCATATAGTGAAGCCCTAGGAGGGTGATTTTCCAAGGTTGTTAGATCTAGAAATCATTTCTGGGTTATTTTGGGTTTTCATCATAAAGCCTGGATGTGAAATCCTAGCATTATATGAGCTTCAAAATAGCCAGATATACGCATTCCATTTCAGTCAGAAATTATATTTCTAACATTGACAGAAGGGACAACATAGTATGGCCTCCAACAATCTAGCAATTACGAAGTGCGTTATTTGAGAGGACTTGAGGGTCACTCTAGCCTTCTTGTTTGGCTTGAATGATTCTAATTATGAGCACCTTTGTACTTGTATTTTCACCTCCTAATAATAAAATGGCTCAACTATTTTTTCTATTTTTATGGTGTTTATTTATTATGTGTACATTGTTTTAGATTCCAACTATTGTGTTCCTATATTCCTGTCTTTCCCATTTTTGGATATTACAGTGGTATCAGAGCATGATCTTTGGCTCAGCTTGTGGGCAATACATCTTATGACATACGGAGAAGAAGAAGAAAGAAGAGATCTGTAATGGTGAAGGGATTAAGTTTTTCCACACTTCTCTTTATATCTATGCAGGATCTCTCAAAGGAGGTCACACAAATGAGAAGGGAGAGGAAAAAAGAGACCTCAAGAAGGTTTTAGAATTAGGAAGTTCCAAGCACTTCTTATCAGCAGCATAAACAACCGACAAATAAAAACGATCCACAACAATATGTCCACTTTCTCTGAGGGTGAATGGAATGGATATGGAGCAGACTTAGAGAATGAGACTCTGAGAAAATATCTTACAGAGTAAAAATCTCAAACAAGAGCATTCAAGGAGAATCTAACTCTCCAACAGTTTTCACAGCTCAAAGAAGAAAGGAGATCCCACAACAACAATAGAAGAAAAAGGAATATAAAAAATAGATTATTCTTTCCTACATTTGATGGATCATCCACAAGCACAAAAAATTCTTGGGGGAAGAAGTTAGATGCATTATTCTTGCTACATCCAATAGCGGAAAGAGAGGATGTTGATATCGCAACGTTGCACCTTGAGGGTGAAGCAAAGGATTGATGGTTTAGCCATATGAAACAGGAAAGAGTGACTACTTATGCAGACTTCACTCAAATGGTAATGAAGAATTTTGGTAGAAGAAAACTGAAGACACTTTCCATAGAGACATTTTCCCACATTGTTGAGAAAGTATATGAGGATCCAGAGGAATATGTCAGCATCATCACTCTGGAAAGGGAGCAACTACCACCAGCACCAGCTACAGAAGTACTTGCATCAGGAGAAGCAACACTTCCATCTTTGCAAGATGGTCTTGAGATCTTGACATTGGGAGTCCCATGCATGATCCATGAGAGCCATGAGGAGGAGGAGGTAGATACTAGCATTGGTACAGTAGAAGAGGAGCAACCATCACCATTACTAGCAGCTGGAGAAGCCATTGCACCGGTTGGAGGAACTCTTGTAGCTAAAAAAGATGTTCCCAAGTATCAAATTTTCTAAGGTTTGCAAAAATTTCCATCCCATCTTATTTCAACACCTCAAATTGAGATTTGTGGGGACATGCCATCAGGGAAATTTCATAGCCAAGGATTAGAGCATCTTGCTGATTTGGAGCAACAAAATATCACTGCGCAGAGGACCCTTGATTTGTTCAAGGAGGAGATGTATAGACATTCCATTTTTTCATTTTTGAGCTACACACAACACTTTGTGTTGAAGTGTGGAGTTTCAGAGGATGGGATGAGCATAGTCCTAATCAATACAATGTCGGGCTATGAGTTCAACATTGTGTATGGTCATGAGACAACAGATGCACCATCATGGAGATCAACAACGCTACCACTAAGCAGTAGTGATGAGTTGGGGACCCAATTATTCTTGGAGCATTCTGAGGACAGGTTCACACATGAGGCATTGGAGGGACAGAAGATCAATGGTATACATCTTGTGATGGATGGAATTTTCCATTATCAGGATGGAGTCTTCTCGATGAGCACCTCACAGCTCAAAGAGAAGTTTCTACCTGCAACATATTCAGAACCTTATGGGTTCTATTGGGCCATTGATGAGAGGATCTCATGGAGAGACCTCAAGGAGGGTACACTTTAACATCTCATGGAGTGCAAATATTATCATCAGAGAGAGGAGGAAGGTATTCTACCTTGGGTGGATACCAAGTTGAATCATGATAGGAGTCATACTCACAGTTGGATGGATGGGTGATGACAATGAGCAAGTGGTTGGAAGGCTACTTGTAGATCTATGATACAGGGCAGCAAGAAGCATGGTTACGTTGGTTTCTTTTGGGTGAATATGGTTACTACCCAACATCTCACATTTGTATTATCTATGCCTTGCATAGCACTGGTGTGATGGAGTAGCACGAGGCCTAGCTGCGCTAGTTATTGTTGAGAGAATTTGGCCAACACATGACATATCCTATGTCAATAGGTGTGTTATTATTTGGGACATTGTATGGCACTTACATGATGTGGAAATAGGGAGCTTGTTTGTATTGTTCTGATATGAAATTATACATGTCAATCATTATATTGTTTCCCCATGATTTGCATCATGATGATGTGAGGAGGCAAAAAGAATCCTTGTTTCTTTGGTTACTCTTGGGAGAGTATGGGTTGGAATTCTCCCATACCTTGCATTATGATGATGAAGGATGGCAACAAGAGGCCCTACTGTGTTGGCTTCTATTGGGAGAGTATGGCCACCATACTTGGTATGATGATGATGTGATGTGGCAGCAAGATGAATTGTTGTGGTGGCTTCTCTTGAGAGAGTATGGCCCTCATACTTGGTTTGATGATAGTATAGCATGGCAGCAAGAGGCATTACTGCGGTGGTTACTATTGGGAGAGTATGGTTTGAAATTTTACATGTTGATCCATATGTCTCTACTTATTTTTCACAGTGTTGATATGATTCTTGGAGCAAGCAAGGCCAGCAGGGCCAAGGATGGGAGCATGGAGAGATGAAATCTACTCTATGTAGCATGGGCTGGAGAGATATTTCATGAGTTGGGACTTTCCACTTTGGGAAGAAACCACTTCACTTCATACATCTCATGCATAGAGGAGGCTTGTATACAACATATGGTTGCCACTTAGAGATTCATTGATGAGGAGAGGCATCTAACTACACATTTGGAAGCCATTCTAGACATTTTAGAGAGGAAATTATGGATCTAGGCATTCATAACACATTGGAGAAGATGGGGAGACCTTCCATATGAGGATTCCATTTGGAGGAATATGGATTGTTTTAAAATCTACTTTTTTAATATTCCTAATTAGCTTTCAACTAGTTGGAATATAATTTTTTTTATTTTATCATTTAGATAGATGAATAAGAGGGTAGGGAGACCCATAAATATCCTTAGTAGGAATAAAACCACTTCTAATGTGAATGTGGATCATCTTATCAGCTGGATAAAGCACTCTTAAGTGTGAATATAGGTTGAAGCATGTGGATGGGATCAAGTTTGACCAAATCAACAACACTAGTATGGAGGTAGTGGAGAGTTATTGAGGGACAACACAATGTTAGTGGGAGGAAGTCTCCATGAGAGTAGCATCCTTAATGTGTGGGACCAAGGCTGAGGAGGCTCTGTAATGTTCCCAAATTTTAGTCTCAAGCTAAAAGGAACATTATAGTTAGCATTATCTCTAGGTAGATGAATAAAATGGGTAGGGAGGACCATTAACCTCTTTATAAGGAAGAATAGCATTCCTCATGTGAAAAGAGGAAGAATAAGTAGCTGGATAAAGAACCTATAGGTGTGAACAGGATTGGATCCTATTGATTCAGTCATATTTCACCAATTCCACATGCACTATCTAGATACATTGTATCTCCTTGATGGGCTGCGCAGTTTTAATGGAGAACAACTTGCATGAGCATGGTGGCACATATGGATGGGACCCATTGTGGGGAGATGCACTTGCTATATATGGAGAGTAGGGCAGCCATTGTTATTCATGTTTGGATTATTATTTTCTTTGTTCTGTTCATACTTTGCTTCCTCTTGCTGTTTAGTAGGGTTGTAGTGTTATTTAGCACAAGGGTGTTCCTGGTCAGGAATCCATACCCCATTATCAGGGAAGGAGAGGTTCTTTGGGATACATCTCCTCATTCTAGAATTTTGGCCAAGCTACCTCCTTCAGCTACAACGTAGTTTTGTTTAGAGCTGGGTTGTGTTGCAGGGTGCAGCAAAGGAGGATCTCTTTGGGTCATTTCTGGGCTTGTTTTTCAGTGGAGAGCATGTCTATCCATTGGAGGATCAACAAGAAGGAATCACGGGAATATTTTCACATCTTCGAACTTGGCCAAAGTATCTTTTTACTTCTACAATGCAATCCCTTGTAGGAACTACGTCATTTTTCAGAGAGCTACTACAACAAGGTTTAATACCTTGATTTTGGGCTAGCTTCCTAGGGAAAGGGCCAACCCTTCTCTCGAAAAGCTAGGAAAATGGATTCTCATCCCTACTATACTTTATTCAGATATATTCATGTAATTTTGTAGGATACTGCATTATTTTGCAGCTGAATATTCAGATCTAATCTTTTTGTGCTTAAGCTTCCAAGAAACCTTTGCCGAGTTATCTTTACATTGTATAAAAGAGGCTAGATCTTTGTTTTTCTCTGTGATTTGGCTAAATAAACTCTAGATATATTGTATATAACATATTGCTACAAAAAAAATCTTATAATCACGCTGTTCTTGCTTCAGATTTTTCTGTATGGGTTAAGTCATGGGCTTTTAGTGTTTTTAAGCCATATAAGAACCGGGAGATCTGTTTAACTTGGCTAGAATGATTTGTTTCTACTCCCATTCTATATGTGAGATGTATATTGCATGAAATAAGGGATCCAAGTCCCATTTGTCACAGTTATAGTGTTATTTTCTGGAAATAGCGTTTTTATGGTCGAGATCACTATTTTTACCGACTTGGAGATAACATATTGAGATATAGTTTTTTTGATATGATCCCAATATAATGGAAATGTGTTTATTACACATTTAATAGGTAAATTGACACAACTTACAGTATTGTGTTCAAGTATTGCTGGATCTCCAACTTTGGAACATATTAAGGTGTTCTTATTGTTGTAGAATTTCCCTATTTTGGGATATCACAATGGTATTGGAGTGTAATATTGGCTCAGCCTATGCATCCAAGACATTATGAAATTAGGATGAGAAGCTTATCACAGAAAAGAGAAGTTGTGTAGAAGAAACAAAAGCATGACTCCATTATTTGGAGGAATGAAGGAAGAGAGGATCCCCCTGCTTCTTTTCCAAGCTATGAAGAATATCAAAGAAGATCTCAAGGAGATGAAAGAGGAGGAGTGTATAATATTTCTGAGAGGGTTTGAAGAAAGCCCTAGCTATTCACATGATGGGTGTGAGCATTCAACCACACATGAAGATCCACATCACAGTCTATTGCCCATATTTACCGCAAGGAGGATGGGGGAAGAATATGCACCAAGGGAGGAGACCTGGAGTGACTATCTTTAGGAGTATGAATCTCAATCATGGATATTTAAGGAGCACTTGGACTTCCAAGGATTTTGCAATCTCAAGGAGGCAATATCCAGCAGCCACAAAAGAAGCAAGAGAGGTAGAATATTCCTATCTCACTTTGATGGATCAGCAGAGTACACAACCAAATCTTGGGTAGAAGAGCAAGATTCCTATTTTCAGCTACACCAAGTTTCAGAGAAGGAGGCCATCAGAGTAGCAGCGCTGCACCTCAAAGGTATGGCCCATGATTGGTGGTTTAATAATTCTACTTCATTTTTTCATGCAAATGTAAAAACTTATGTTGGGTTCACTAAATAGTTGGTGAGAAGATTTGATAGAAAACATTTTGAACCATCATTTGTTAAAAACAAAAACTCAAAAACTTTGCATGAGTTGGATAGACCTATTAAACCAACTCCACTCCATATTTTTAAAGGGGATAAAAACATGCATGATATTTTTCCAAGGGCAAGATCCCCACTTCTTGAAGAGCCCTCTTCTATTTGTGAAGACATGGAGTTCTCTCTGTTGGTGTCTCTGTAATTTAGTAGAGTGGCAAGACAAAATGATGTAGAGCCTACATTAAAAACCACTTTGGGATTCTAGGATCTAGCCCTCCTAAATCTAGAGAGGGATCTCTCTATAAGTGTAAAGATTGATTTATCTTTTAAGGTTTTAGTATGATATTAGGCTATTTATTAAGAACAAGGGTTTTTTTGTTTGTTTGGTTGAGTGTGATCTTTAATTGAGTGGAAATTCCTGAAAATGAAAGAGTTTCAGAGGGGTGAAGAGGTGAATAATCAAAACAAGGTTCAGCTGATAGGATAGATATGAAACAACACTTAATCCATTGGGCTGTGGAGTCATAAAAGGCTTTAATTATACAACATTTTTCAAGAGTGGTCCATGGGGAAAGTCATCTATATCAAAATATCCTTTGGATTAAATGATGGAATGGAACATTAAAGTGTTTTGAAAGTGGAAAAAGCCAATAATTTCAACAAGGATTTATCAACTTTCCATACAAGAAAAGCCTTTTTAAGTAACTGTTTGAAACCAGCCAAAGGACAGGGCTAACCATAGACTTCTTTGGACAAGCTTGTATTAAAGCTAACTTATCAGACAAAAATCTAGTAATCTCACTAGACTACTTTTAGAAGGGATAAAAACAGATAAGAAAAACAAAGTGCAACTTAAGATCAGTTTAGATACATTAAAATAAAAGCCTGATTTTAGCATACTCTTAGGGAAACTTTCAAACCACCTTTGGAGAAATAACTAGAAGACAGGGCAAACCATAAAATTTCCTAGTTTAACTCTACTCAGCATGTAATGAAAATATCATTCAAGAACAATGTTTAGAGTTTAGACAGTAAGACACGGGCTCACTAACATTCCTTGACTGTTTGGACTGTATTAAATCATTCTTAAATACACAATTTGAGGAAAACATAAAGATAAAGCTTATCAGTGAGAGTAGGGTACTTTTAAGAGTAAATCCTAGCACTTATTTGCTGTTATTTATCAGAGAAAAATGGAAAATTTTATGGAAAAAATAAGAAGGAAAACAAGTAAAATCAGAGGTACATCACCAATGGTATAGACCAAGATTCCATGAATCGGCTTGTATATTGATGTCAATCCATTTACATACTTCAAGTCCAATGTTTCAATACAACAACAACTTCTCTTCTTGGCCTAACTTCTTTGATTACAAACAGAGCTTCAACAGCCTCTGAGAACTATTTACATGCAGAAAGTTTCGAGTAGCAAGTATTACATCAAAGTCCAACAACCAACAAAAACTCATCTTCTTCAGAAGTATTTATAGAAGAAAGAGGAGGTGGAATAAAAGGAAGGGTCTCTAGGTTCAATTAATACAAGTTACTGCTTCTCTATCTTTGAGGGGCTCAATAGAGGAGAGCTCTGATGGTTTCCATGTATTAATTGGTTTTCATTTAATTTTAGCTACTTGGTAGATTTTGTTGACTTTAAAACTCTTTAGGTAGGCTGGAAATAACTCTGGCTGTCTTTAAACAAAATATCACTGATTAGGCAATAACTACGCCTTCTTTTGATTTATGAAGGCTACAGGTGGCACTTTGGTAGTTGAAGAGGATATTTTTGGCCTCTGATGTGGCATTCAAGGCTTTTCTAGAGATTTGTCTTCATTCGGTGGATTAGGCCTTTGATACTGAGTTTGTGTCTTAATCCCTTTAAGCTTTGATTAAAATATTTAAACCTTTGATTATTCTCTGATCTTCATCTTTGACACTGATATTCCTTCATTTAATTAACTCTCACTATGCTTTTTGTTTGCAGGTGCACAGAGGATTTTGTCGAAGAAATTGTTTGAAAAGCTGATGATCATGACTCATCGACCCTTCCAAACTGCGAAATTTAAACCCCTGATCTCCTTAATTTGTATTCAGGGCTATGAGGATCGTCGTCCTCATCCCATAACACTGTAATTGCCTGTGGGAGGGTTTTAACCTTGAATTTCATTAAAACTGCATAAAAACAAACAAAAGTTATTTAAATCTTGCGATTTATTAGTTTAAACTGCTTTGGAAGGTTCATGGAAGTGTTTTGGAGCAGCGAGGATGGATGAATGCAGCAGTAGAAGGGAGAAACCCTTGGCGGAAGCGAAGCAGGGTTTGAATTTTTAAATTTGGCGTGGAAATGATGCAGGGTGGTTTTAGAAAACCGGAAGCAGTTTTTGCATAGAATTTGGGGGGGTAGGCGGTATCAGCTTTTTGAACGCGATTCCATAGAGTGATCGACACGTGGCTTTTGAAAACCAATTTTATTGCGCGGAAGTAGCACACCGTGAAACGGGGCCAAAAATTGCGCGATATGCAATGTTGACCGTCAGATCTAGGGGGACAGATCGGACGATGGGGAGTGAGTGCGATAGATTAAAAAATGTGGGGTAAAAGTGTATGCGGGGTCCAAGATGACGCAAGTTGTTTCGTCGCGTAGTGAATGGGTATTGGATTATTAGGTTAAGTTCCAATCGTCAAATCTTCGAATCAGACAGTTGAGATTTAATAAGGAAGCAGAGGTTTTGAAAGGGGAAAGGGACATTAGATGAATGGGCGGAAGGAAAGGTGGCCCAATGGCCGTTAATCTCTGCAGATCAACGGTCTAGATTTTCTTGGGACCATTACTTCGGGAAAAGGAGAAAAGAGGAAAGGTAAGGTTTTGACGAGGGTTTGTGTTTCTAAGTGCCTGATTGTGGGGCTGTAGGACGCATGGAGGAAAGGGGTTTAAAGGAAATAAGCCCTCGGGGGCTAAAAAAAGTTATAGTGCAGAAAATTGTGTTAAGGCCAAAAACAGAGATTTTTAAGGCCTGAATAGGGTTCCCATAGATGAAAGGAGGGATTTTTAAACCAAATAAAGGGAAATATAAGGTTTAAAATGGGTTTAGGATGATTTAGAGGTTAAAATGAAGGTTTATGGAAAAAATTCGGGAATGGTTTAAGGGTGAAAAATGGAATCTCATAAGAGTAAAATGGTGAAGTGAATGAATGAAGAATGGAGCTTTAAAAGCAATTTTTCTCTTAGTAAACAACAGGTACTTGAGGACTAATAGTGAAATAGTAGTGAAGATTAATTTCAAGGACAAAGATCATTGTAAGACTTCAAAAGATGATAGGTTTTCAAAAGAAACTATCTCTTGAAGGCTAAAAAATATTTAGCCACCATTTGGTATGAAATTTTTTTATAGGTGGCTAACAGTGGCTCCACATGGGGATGGCATCTTCTTGAAGGTGTCAAGAACTTCAGACAATTTTCTCTGGAAGCTAATCAATACCTTGCACTGTGATAATATTTTTATCAGCTGCTAACAAAAATGATTAGAACTTGTTACATCAACAAAAAATATTTCCCAAACATCTACCTACACAACCTACTTCCTAACATTTTTTCTTCAGAAGGTGCACTTAGACTTGCAAACCTTTTCATCAATAATTTTATTCTTTTATTGAAAACATAAAACTATTCTAATTCTACTCTTATTCCTCCATGAGTTCATATTAAGCAGTTGAACTCATAATTTTCTCTACCTAAGTACTATCTGTCAGGATTAGACTGTCTGACAGACTTCATTCTCTATTTTCTAAAACAAAAATTTAAAAGCAGCCAAGCCAGGATTAAGCAGTTTGACTTGTTGTGGCCTATGGCATAAAAACAAGCTGCACATAGACTAAAATTTGCAAAAAATTTAAAGAAAAATAGTGAAGGCTTAAGATCTGAAAATTTAAAAACATCCTTCATTATTTATTCTGCTATAGTTTTAGTCTTGTTTGAGCTGCTTCCTCTTTCTTTTTTGGTTCAAGTTTTGAGATTTTTAGAACCAGTTCTTCATCAATCTCATAGGTTAAATATTTGAGCTTGTTTGAAACTTTATTTTTCTATCCTAATATACCTTACTGATAAGCCAATATTGAGTTGTTTGGAAAATCTGATTCACTAACCTATCAGCAGTAAATTTAAACTTATCCAATCATGATTTGACTGTACGATTGAATAGAAAGTGTTTCTGGTGGTAGTGGCATTTAATCTTGCACACTTTTAGATTTTATTTCTCTTTTTGGTATGGGGCTATACCTTTCTTGCTTTCATTCTGCCCTCTTTTCTATTTATTTTTTTTGTATTTTTTCTTTTTCTAACTTTGAAAATAATGAAAGATATGATATTTACAATGAGGGAAAAATAAAAAAATCTTCAAACTAGTATATCTAAGAAAAATAATGTTTGAGCATTTTGCCATTGATAGGACCCCCAAAAAGTTCAGTTCCATTCAATTCTTGCAAGAAATAAGCATTGTTACCAGTAGTAGAATGAATGAGATAAGGGCCTAGCCATAAGTTATCAAAATTTCCATGTTTTCCCTTATTTTCTCTCCTGGAATCCCACTTCAAAACTTTTTTGCCAATGTTGAAATCATTGGCCTTTTTCCTTTTATCAAACAGCTTCTTGATGTTGTCTTGCTTATGTAGTGCTCTATTGTAGACTTCCTCCCTGGTTTGTTGAAGATGTATAGTTTGATGTATTCTCCTTGTCATATCATTTTCTTCAGACTGTACTTCTTGGATCAGCTTCATGACTAGCACTCCTAGACTGGTTGGAAAAATTTCATCTGCTCCATAAAATAGCTGGTAGGGAGACATTCCAATTGATTTCTTAAGTGTTAATCTATCAGCCCATAGTGCATGTACTAGGTTTGTGTGCCATGATTTCTTATTGTCTTCCAGCAACTTCTTGATTATATTCACCAAAATCTTATTTGAGGATTCTGCTAACCCATTACCTTGTCGGTAATAAGCAGTAGAATGGCCGAATGAAATCTAATACTTTTGACAGAATTCAACCATCTTTTTGGATCCAAATGCAGCAGCATTGTCAGTGATAATCTTCCTAGGACAACCAAATCTAGATAGGTATGATTTTCAAGGAATTTTATGATGACAAAGTCAGTGGCTTGCCTAGAAGGGATGGCTTCTATCCATTTGGTAAAATAGTCTATTGCAGTGAGGATCCATCTATGTTGGGAAGATGAGGCTGGATGGATTTCCCCAATGAAGTCTAGAACCCACTGCTGAAAAGGAGCTTCAACAATGATTGGATGTAAGGGTAAGGGAAGCAGTTTTCTTTTGCCTTCAAAAAGTTGGCATTTGTGACAGGCAATAATAATTTTGTGGACATCTTGAAAGAGGGTGGGCCAATAGTAACCAACTCTAAGGATTTTATTGGCAGTTGTCTTCCAATAGAGGTGGCCTCCACATTCTCCTTCATGTAATTCATGCTTGATCTTATCTGCATCATTCTGAGGCAAACATTTAAGCAATAATCCACTAGCATTTTTCCAATTTAGACATTTATCCAAAATGCAGTAATTAATAGCTTTCAAATTTAAAAATCTTGCCTTCATTTTAGACAAACTAGGAGGTGTATTTAAATTGAGCAAAACATATAAAATATCAGCATACCAATATGAAACTATAAAATGATCTTCAATAATGGGAGTTGACAACTCCTCCTGTTCATCTAATGCATCTAACATGTTTATATCAAGAGCTTCAAAATTAGACTCAGCCATTAATCTTGCTAGTCCTTGGCCTTTTATGAGCTTAGTGGGCTTGATTTCTAAATCATATTCAAGTATTACAACAATCCAATTTCCTCTTTTCCCATCTGGTAGCTAGGTTAAAATGTCTTTTACAACTGAATTTGGCACAAATGCAATTTCTTGGGAATGTAAAATGTAAACTCTAAAGTCTTCTAAGGCTTTGACTAAGGCAAAGGCTTGTTTTTCCATGATATTGTACTTCAGAGGTGCATCTCTTAATGCCTTACTAAATAATGCAATTGGCTGCTCTTGTCCCTTCAAGTTCTTCTGCAATAGGACAGAAGCCACTGTGTGTTCTAATGCAAATGAAAAAATGAAAAAATCCTTTGTAAAATCAGGACTAATGAGAACTGGTGTTTTGGTTAATGCTTGTTTTACCAGTTCAAATGATTTCTTTGCTTCTAAGGTCCATTTAACTCCTCCTTCCTTTTTCAACATGTTTGTTATGTTTCTAAGGAGTTAAGCTAGATTGGGTATGAACCTTCTCAAGAAATTAATCTTCCCAATGAAAGATTGAAGTTCCTTGATGTTTCTAGGATGGTTGATTTGCAATATGCCATCAATCCTCTTTGGGTTTATCTTTATCCCTTCTTCTGATATGATATGTCCAAGTAGTTTTCATTCTTGGAGACCAAACATTGTCTTCTTTGGATTTAAAGATAACCCATATTTTCTACATTTCTCAAAGAATTTTCTCAGGTGTTCTAGGTGTTCTTCATCTATTTTGGATAAAATAGTGATGTCATCAAGGTAAATAATGATGAAGAAGCCTAATTCTTATGAGAATGCAATATCCATGGCTCTCTAAAATGTAGCACCAACATTCATTAAAACAAAGGTCATTTTCACATACATGAAAGTACCCCAAGATGTAGTAAAGGTTGTTTTGAGTTGAACATCAGGATGTACTAGAATTTGATTGTAACCTGAGAATCCATCTAGCAAAGAAATTCTTCTAGAACCAACTACCTTTTTTAAAATGTGATCCATCTTGGGTAAAGGGTATTTTTCCTTTAATGAGGCTTTTTTTAAGTTCCTAAAATCAATAAAAAGCCTTATTTCTCCTATTTTCTTCCTAATTGACACAAGATTAGATACCCAATCTGAATATCTAACAGGGACTATAATTCCAGCATCATATATTTTCTTAATTTCTTCTCAACCAGGGGTAATTGAATAGGGTTTATTCTGTGCAATTTTTGTCTATAGGGCTTCTAGTTTTCCTTAAGGGTTATCTTATGTTGAATTATCTCTGCGTCATATGATTTTAGATCCTCATAACTCCATGCAAATACATCAAAAAATTCCTTAAAGAGCTCATTGTATTTCAATTTAATGTGAGCTGGAAATGTTTTAGACTGTTTAATCATTTTTGGCTTTAGTTCACTGCCTATGTTACATTCCTCTACTTTAGTTTCAATAAGTTTCAATTTTGGTTTTTTTGGCAACATCATTGACATCAAACAATCCTTCTAATGGGACCAGTCCTTTTGTCAAGGTTTGAGTGCTATATTTCAACATTTCTAAGTCTTATTTTTCTAAATCTGCACTAATTTCTGTTGTATGTTCAAGTTTATTAGATAATAGATTTATCTTAAGAATCTCTAGAGAATTTACTTCTTCATCAAGTGGGTTTTCTTCAATAGGACAGTCATATTCATAATCTGAATCTAAACTTGGTATCTCAAATTCATTTCTGGACTGTAGGAAGTCTTCTATTTTTTTATCTCCCTCAAATATCTGCTAGTATTTTTCATTGTCTAGAATGGCTGGTTTGTATTTCTCTTGAATTGTGTGTTTTTTTCTTTCACACGGCATTTTGGAATTACTAGCAGAAATGGCCAGTGCATTAGCCAGCATATTTTGGTTTCTGGGGACAAATGTAAGTTCATACTCATCAAAAGTTTTGAGTAAATCCAGGGTATCATTCCTATAGGCTCTCAATCTGGGATGTTTTGCGGTGTATTCCCCATTAATTTTCCTAATTATTAGTTCAGAATCTCCATGGAAAATTATCCTTCTGGCTCTAATTTTTTCAATAAATGCAAGCCTAGAAGGAGTGCCTCATATTCAGCTATGATATTAGTGCATTGAAAATTCAATTTGTATGAGTTTCCTTCAACATGATTGTTCATTGTGTTGTGAAGCCACACTCCTGCACCTGCACTATTCTTACTGTGAGAACCATCAAAACTCATACTCCAAAGAGGACCAGTTTTAGATTTACTAGTTTGACTACCTTCCTCTTCATCTTGTGCACTTTTAGATTGTCCTTGTAAGCCAGTACTATGTTGAATTTGGTTTAGTTCCTCATGTTATTCATTATGTTGGGGACTCTTCTCTTGACTATCAAAGTTGACAACCAATGGATGACTGTTTTGGAGCCCTAGACCTGTGATTAATTCATTGTAATTTTCTAATTTGGCAAACTGTCTTGATACCTTTGTCTTGTCTTCCTCCTTTTCTGTGTCTTCCACTATGTTACAGTGAGGGGTGGTCACTAATTCAATTAAGGTTTCTTGCTCATTAAATGTTTCATGATTGAAGAGAATAAATGAGTCGAGGCTTGTATGCACAGAATAAAGAGGAGAGTTTTCTGGTCTCTCTTGGCTACCGACCATGTATTTCATATGAGATTCCCTATAAAGTCTTCTAGTTTGATTAAAAATAGGGATCTTAGCATATGTCATATCCATTTGCATTGTTCCTTGTAACTTAGCTCCCCATGATCTTGATAAAAGCATACCATACTTGGGGGGTACATCAGCCACTACAATATCTATCACTAAACACTTGGCTAGAATTTGTGCTAAGTTTACACAGAGATCTTTGATCAAACCTAAAAATTTCACTCTACTGGAGTCAAAGGAGTATAGATCTTTGTATGGTCTGGTAAATTCAAGGCCTAGAATTTCCATTACTACTTTGGGCATTAAGTTGTGAGAGGCCCCTGAGTCATGCATATCATTGTGTAAAATTTTGTCATGAATTTTTAAAATAACATAAAATGGCGGAACTGGCCCTTCTTGGTATCTTTCTTCAATATTAGGACCAAATAAGAGCTCTGGATGGTCATCATTGAGGTTGACAATGTCATTATTTTCTCCTATGTTGAATGCTTTCAAAATTTGTGATCTATAGACATCTTGGGTGACTAATTCAGTGAGGGGAACAGAGATTTTAATATTAGAAATTTCCTGTTCCAAACTAAAAGGCATCTAATTTTTTACAATGTTTGTTTCAGCCTTGTTAATCACCCCTCTATCAGCAAAATCAGCTTGCTGATTTCCTCTATTTACATTGGTCAATTTTTTTTTTGATAGGAGCATTAGCTGAAGTACTAATGTTGCTAAGGTCTACACTCTGTGTTTCATTAATTTTAGTGCCTTTCTCTTTGGCTTGATCATAATTTACAGCCACTGCTTTATCTTTTTGTTTTGTAACTTTCGGTTTGTTCACATGGCTGTTTTTTGCAGAATTGTTAGAAGTTTTTTTCTTGGGAGCTTCCAGAATCCTTTTACTCCTAAGGTCATATTCTTTTGGAGTCTCTATGATGAAATTTTCCAAATCTTGATAGTAATTTTCATCTTTCGTTCTTCCATCATCATAGGGTGTGTATAAGCCTTGTTTCCTATTAATAGGAACATCAAAGTGGTCACTACCTACTCCCAGCATGTTTATGTCATATTCCTCTGTTTGTTCAATTGTTTCTTCAACATCACTTACATATTTTTGATGAAAATGAGGTATAATCTCTTGATTAGAGTCTCTTGGTATGTTTTGAGGTTGGTTTCTCCTGAAATTGTGATTTTGATTTTGAGATTGATTTCTGTTTTGGGGAGCTGATTGGTTTTCTCTAGATTGTGCTCTCTCAAGTATTCTCATTTCCTTCATCATTTCCTCCATCATTCTTTCCATTTTAGAGCTATATTAGGAGGGTGCAGATTCTTCCCCGAATGATACTTTCTTTTAATTCCTCATTCTAGCCCTCTTCTCAATCAGATTTACTTCCATAGCTAGAGCTCCTTTCTGCATGTCTTCTAAAGTCAAGGGGTCTCTTTCTCTTAGCTGATAGGCCATTTCAGGATCAAATCCTTTAGGAAATTTGGCCAAGGCTGAGCCTTGTGGAGGTTTAAATTCTGGGGGTAGAGAATTATACACACTATTGAATCTAGTGCAATAATTTTGAACACATTCCCCAGTGTTTCTTTTGAGGTTGTTGTAATATGAAAGTATTTGGAAAGGGTTTTTTCTAAATTCCCACTTGTTTAGGAATAAATGATGAACGGCTTGGAGGTCATTAATACTATTAGGGGTTAAGCCTTTGAACCATTTTCTTGCTTCTCCCCCTAGACTTTGAGCAAACAATCTGAGTTTGACAGTCTCATCATCTATCTCATTTATATCAAAGTAGTCATTCATCTTGTCCACATGTTGTGAAGAAGTAGTAGCACCACTGGCATCATACAATGGTATCTTGGATGGATAGTCCGGTGGCAGATTGACTAAAGGTAAGGGAAGGACTAGAGGGGCATACCATGTTTCCATGATAGGAGGTTGTGGGAAAAATGGGGGGTTTTTAATGTGGAGGAGGTAAGAAGGGAGGGGGTTGATGGAATGGGGTGGTCTAAATAGTGGGTGTATGGATAATAGAAGTGGATGGACCAGCAAGAGGCTATTGAGCAGATCTAGGATGAGAGAAACCAAAATTATGCAGGAAATGTAAATCAGTTGGGGTAGTTTCTCTTCTACCAGGATGTTCGCCTCTATCTTGGGATGAAGGTGGAGACTCAATATCTATCTGATCTATATCATCAAGTGACCTAGTTTTGAATGGGTTTCTTAAGTCAACTTGTGAATCTTGTAGAGCTATAAGGTTTTCAGGAACAGAATTAGCTCTATGGAGTGGTTTGAAAACAATTAAAGCTTGAGCCTTAGGAGATTTCCTAAGTATACTTTCAAAATTATCAACTATCTCAAGAGGATTTGGATCAGGATGGGCTCTAGTATGAACTCTTCTAGAAGCCACTATGTTATGTTTGTAGACCCAACAACAAGAAAATTTTAACCAAATATGACAATCTTCAGTAGGCTAACTGATCTTTTGCAAGAAAACTTTAATCCTCAAAGTCTTCTTTACTTAGTTTTAAATGATGTAACGATAAAGGGTTTCCTAGTGGAGTCTTTGGAAAACCAAGGAAAATCAGCAAGCCTATTGATCTTCAGTGGAGTCACCAGGTGAAGAGTTTTTACTTTATTTTAGGGCTTGAATGTTGTTCACCATCAACAATCAAAAACCACTCTAGGCAGACACTTGGTTCATTAGTTAAAAATGGGATTATCTGAGTTGTGAAGTTATCTATTACTTCAGAAATTCGCCAGTATGGTCGCCAGAATTGTTGGTGTCTCTATAATTTAGTAGAGTGGCAATACTAAACGTTGCAGAGCCTACATTAAAAACCACTTTGGGATTCTAGAATCTAGCCCTCCTGAATCCAGAGAGGGGTCTCTCTATAAGTGCAAAGATTGATTTATCTTTTAAGGTTTTAGTATGATATTAGGCTAGTTATTAAGAAAAAGGTTTTTATTTGTTTGTTTGGTTGAGTGTTATCTTTAATTGAGTGGAAAGTCCTGAAAATGAAAGAGTTTCAGAGGGGTGAATATGTGAATAATAAAAAAAAGGTTCAGCTGATAGGATAGGTATGAAACAACACTTAATCCATTGGGCTATGGAGTCATAAAAGGTTTTAATTGTACAACAGTTTTCAAGAGTGGTCCATGGGGCAAGTCATCTATATCAAAAGATCCTTTAGATTAAATGATGGAATGTAACATTAAAGTGTTGTGAAAGTGGAAAAATCCAATAATTTCAACAAGGATTTATCAACTTTCCATACAAGAAAAGCCTTTTTAAGCAACTGTTTGAAACCAACCAAAGGACAAGGCTAACCATAGACTTCTTTAGACAAGCTTTTAGTAAAGCTAACTTATCAGACAACAATCCAGTAATATCACTAGACTACTTTTAGAAGGGATGAAAACAGATAAGAAAAACAAAGTGCAGCTTAAGATCAGGTTAGATAGATTAAAATCAAAGCCTGCTTTTAGCATACTCTTAGGGAAACTTTCAAACCACCTTTGGAGAAAGAACTAGAAGACAGGGCAAACAGTAAAATTTCCTAGTTTAACTCTACTCAACATGTAATGAAAATATTATTCAAGAACAATGTTTAGAGTTTAGACAGTAAGACATGGGATCACCAACATTGCTTGACTGTTTGGACTGTATTAAATCATTCTTAAATACACAATTGGAGGAAAACATAAAGATAAAGATTATCAGTGAGAGTAGGGTAGTTTTAAGAGTAAATCCTAGCTCTATATTTGTTGTTCTTTATCAGAGCAAAATGGAAAATTTTATGGAAAACATAAGAAGGAAAAAAAGTAAAATGAGAGGTACATCACCAATGGTATAGACCAAGATCCCATGAATCATCGTGTATATTGATGTCAATCTAGTTACATACTTCAAGTCCAATGTTTCAGTACAGCAACAACTTCTCTTCTCAGCCTAACTTCTTTGATTACAAACAGAGCTTCAACAGCCTCTGATAACTATTTACATGCAGAAAGTTTTGAACAACAAGTATTACATCAAAGTCCAACAACCAACAAAAACTCATCTTCTTCAGAAGTATTTATAGAAGAAAGAGGAGGTGGAATAAAAGGAAGGGTCTCTAGGTTCAATTAATACAAGTTAATGCTTCTCTATCTTTGAGGGGCTCAATAGAGGAGAGCTCTGATGTTTTCCATGTATTAATTGGTTTTCATTTAATTTTAGCTACTTGGCAGATTTTGTTTACTTTAAAACTCTTTAGGCAGGCTGGAAATAACTCTGGTTGTCTTTAAACAAAATATCAGTGACTAGGAAATAACTATGCCTTATTTGGATTTATTGAGGCTGCAGGTGGCACTTTGGTAGCTAAAGAGGATATTTTTGGCCTCTGATGTGGTATTCGAGGATTTTCTATAGATCTGTCTTCATTCAGTGGATTAGGCCTTTGATACTGAGTTTGTGTCTTAATCTCTTTAAGCTTTGATTAAAATCTTTAAACCTTTGATTATGCTCTGATCTTCATCTTTGACACTGATATTCCTTCATTTAATTAACTCTGACTGTGTTTTTTTTTTGCAGGTGCACAGAGGGTTTTTTCGGAGAAATTGTTTGAAAAGCCGATGATCATGACTCATCGACCCTTCCAAACCGCGAATTTTAAACCCTTGATCTCCTTAATTTGTATTCAGGGCTATGAGGATCGTCATCCTCCGCCCATAACACTATAATTGCCTGCGGGAGGGTTTTAACCTTGAATTTCATTAAACCTGTATTTAAATCCTGTGATTTATTGGTTTAAACTACTTTGGGAGGTTCGTGGAAGTGTTTTGGAGTAGCAAGGGTGGATGAATGCAGTAGTAGAATGGAGAAACCCTTGGTGGAAGCGAAGCAGGGTTTAAATTTTTAAATTTGGTGTGGAAATGATGAAGGGTGGTTTCAGAAAACTGGAAGGAGTTTTTGCGTGGCATTTGGGGGGGTAGGCGGTATTAGCTTTTGGAACGCGATTCCATAGAGCGATCTACACGTGGCTTTTGAAAACCACTTTTATCGCGTGGAAGTAGCGCACTGTGAAACAGAGCCAAAAATTGTGTGATATGCAATGTTGACCGTCAGATCTGGGGTGACAGATCAGATGGCCCAGAGTGAGCGCGATAGATGAAAAGTTGCGGGGTAAAATTGTATGCGGGGTCCACTATGACGCAAGTTGTTTCGTCACGTAGTGAACTGGTATTGGCTTATCGGGCTAAGTCCTGATTGTCAAATCTTCGAATCGGATGGTTGAGATTTAATAAGGAAGCGAAGGTTTTGAAAGGGGAAAGGGATGTTAGATGAATGGGTAGAAGGAAAGGTGGCCCGATGACCGCTAATCTCTGTAGATCAATGGTCCATATTTTCTTGGGACCATTACGTCGGGAAAAGGAGAAAAGAGGAAAGGCAAGGTTTTGACGGGGGTTTATGTTTCTAAGTGCCCGATTGCGGGGTTGTAGGACGCATGGAGGAAAGGAGCTTTAAGAATGGAGCTTTAAAAGTATTTTTTGTCTTAGTAAACAGCAGGTACTTGAGGAATAATAGTGAAACAGCAGTGAAGATTAATTTCAAGGAAAAATATCATCATAAGACTTCAAAAGATGATAGGTTTTGAAAAGAAACTATCTCTTGAAGGCTAAAAAAGATTTAGCCACCATTTGGTATGACAAATTTTTATAGGTGGCTAACACCCTCCTTCAAGATATGACCAAGATCAAGCGTCTCTCATTGAGGATGAGGCATTCTCATATATGGAAGAAGAGGAGAAGGATCATCATCAAGGGATGATGAGCATTCACCCTTATCTATTTTGGGAGGTTTATGCACATAAGGAGGGGAATGCACTACGCAATGAAGAGAGGGACAACTCAGTCCACTCATATATACAGTCCACTTCAGATTTTGATGTCTCACTACATGGAGGCAGTCCACCAGGGAGGCCACCAGATCTACAGTTGATGAGAGAAATATTGTCTTTGGGTTCACCACTCTTGTATTTTTGAGAGGTGAAGATTTTGGAGGGAGACTTTGGCATGGAGGATGTCAAAGTAGCAGGCTGCAACATGAGGAGAGCTTCACATGTCAGATCACCAGCGCTGTCTCTTAGGAGGTTGATCCATATTGGAGATCTCAACTCTTAGTAGAGTACTCCAAGGATCTTGGTGCATGCATGATTATTGATGACCTGGATAGAGATGATGAGTATATGGTGGATGATGTGGTCATATATTCTTATGGTAGAGTATTCTTAACTGGAGATTCTAAGCTCAATGAGAAGATGCTTCATGTAGCACATGACGACTTCCTTTCCATGCATTATGATGCATATCTTTCTTTGGAAGAGGATTTCACTTGAGAGGGCATCCAGCATGACATATTTCATCATATGGAGAGATGCATAGCTCAAATTGTGATAGAGAGGAAATCACAGCCACTTCCTTACTCCTTGGAGGTGAGGGAGCATTTTTGATTGAGCCATTCCAACTCAAGGTCTCAAGTACATGATGGAGGATGTACAATTTCACTTTATGTTTTGTAATTATTTTATTTATATGAGAAGCATATTGTACCAAGAAATATTGTCCCTTCTTTCATATTGTATGATGATGTACTTAGAGCCACTTGTGGCATTGAGATTGGCTATTTATTTGTTGTTTTGTGGGGGAAGCCACATGATTCTTGGTGTGCACCATTGGCACCAAATTGTATATTCATGATTCCATATTATGAGATGACTATGGAAACAAACAAGTGGCTGGGAAAGCACTTGTTGTAATTTTTTTGAGGCAGGCATGGGATGCACTACGCTGGTTCCATGTGAGGAACTATGATCCACTTTCTGGTTGTCACATGACAACTTGTTTTTATTGGTTTTTGCTTCCATGTATTGCTAAAAATTTTATGTTCATGGGAAGCTTTGTTTGGAGAGTGGGGTATGAGTTGGAGATTCCCATTGGGAGTATGATTCTCCCTATTTTAAATGTTGTATGTTTTAGGAGAAACAATGGGCACACCATGATGGCCACATCACACCTCTTTCCTTCATATAGGAGGAGCCATTGGGAGGACTTGTATTCTTGGAGGTGGCATTTCATGGTCGATTTATCTTGTGGGGTAGATTGGACCATTTTTGAGTGCCATGAAATTTCAGCCCAATATCAGAAACCCCCTCATACTTACCATAAATGGAGAGAGAAACTACTTGGATGGGAAAATATAAACTCTCCATTCAGCCCTAACACATTGCATAAACCCGAGGTTGAGGATTTCTTTGATGAGCTACCTAGAATGGCTCATTTCATCTGGATGATAGCATGGGTGAGAGATTCACTTATGGGGAATGAGATTACCCATGTTTATCATCACTCCTACTTTACGGAGGCCATGGGACATCAAGAAGGTTTCCACTTACACCTTCCACCTTTTCATCATGAAATCCATTTGGTTATGCATCTTTGGGAGGAGACATTGGAGGGAAGATTTGTTACAGATTATCTTGAGAAATGGTGGGGAATATTGATGAGGAGGCCACAAGAGGAGAAGGGGAGGAATATTTATCTCCCTATATAGTTGCTTGAGAACAAGCAACATTTTGAAGGGGAGGATTGTAATGTTCCCAAATTTTAGCCTCAAGCTAAAAGGAACATTATAGTTAGCATTATCTCTAGGTAGATGAATAAAATGGGTAGGGAGGCCCATTAACCTCTTTATAAGGAAGAATAACATTACTCATGTGAAAACAGGAAGAATAAGTAGTTGGATCAAGCACATATAGGTGTGAATAGGATTGGATCATATCGATTCAGTCATATTTTACCAATTCCACATGCAATGTCTAGATACATTGTATCTCCTTGATGGAGTGTGCAGTTTCAATGGAGAACAACTTGCATGAGCTTGGTGGCACATATGGATGGGACCCATTGTGGAGAGGTTCACTTGCTATATATGGAGAGGAGGGCAGCCATTATTATTCATGTTTTGATTATTATTTTCTTTTTTCTGCTGAGACATTGCTTCCTCTTGCTGTTTAGTAGGGTTGCAGTGCTGTTTAGCACAAGGGTGTTCCTATTCGGGAATACCTACCTCATCCTCAAGGAAGGAGAGGTTCTTTGGGCTAAATCTCCTCATTCCATAATTTTTTCCAAGCTACCTTCTTCAGCTATAGCATAGTTTCTATTTAGAGTTGGGTTGTGTTGCAGGTGCAGCAAAGGAGGATCTCTTTGAGTCATTTATGGGCTTGTTTTTCAGTGGAGAGCTTGTCTATCCATTGGAGGATCAGCAAGAAGGACTCCTGGGCATGTTTTCACATCTTGGCACTTGGCCAAAGCATCTCTACACTTCTACAGTGCAGTCCCTTGCAGGAACTACGTCATTTTTCAGAGAGCTACTACAGCAAGGTTTAATACCATGATTTTGGGCTAGTTTCCTAGGGAAAGGGCCAACCCTTCTCCCAGAAAGATAGGAAAAGGGATTATCATCCCTATTGTAATTTATTCAGCTATATTCATGTAATTTTGTAGGATAATGCCTTATTTGCAGCTGAATATTCAGATCTACTCTTTTTGTGCTTAAGCTTCCAAGAAACCCTTGCCGAGTTATCTTTACATTGTATAAAAGAAGTTAGATCTATTTTTTCTTTGTGCTTTGGCTAAATAAAATCCATATCTATTGTCTATAACATATTTCTATATAAACCCTCTTATAATCACGTTTTTCTTGATTCAGAGTTTTATGTATGGGTTAAGTCATGGGTTTTTAGTGTTTTTAAGCCATATAAGAACTGGGAGATCTGTTTAACTTGGATATAATGATTTGTTTATTCTCTCATTATATATGTGAGATGTATATTTCATGAAATAATGGATCCAAGTCCCATTTCTCATATTTATAGCATTATTTTCTGGAAATAGCGTTTTTATGGTCCAGATCATTGCTTTTTCACACTTGGAGATAACATATGGAGATACAGTTTTGCTGATATGCTCCTAATATGATGGAAATTTGTTTAATACACATTTAATAAGTAAATTGACACAACTTGCATTATTTTTTTTCAAGTATTGCTGGATCTCAAACTTTGGAACATCGTAAGGTGTTCTTATTATTGTAGAATTTCCCTATTTTGGGATATTACAGCTCACAAAGCATATAAGGAATGGGATAGCATCCATATAAGGAATTCTAAATATTTTTATGTTTGGTATTTTATGAATTTCTACACACTTTAGCTATTTAGCGGAGTTTGTTGTGTTGTTTAGCACAAGGGTGCTTTGAGCGAAAATCCCACCCTCATCCTCGGGGGACTTTGAGTGCCCACTCAAGAGAGATTCCTTGAGCTAAATTTCACTATCTAGCATCAGGCCAACCTTCCTCCTTCATTAGCAGTGTAGAATCCTTTAGGAATTGCATTATTTTACAGGGTAGTTGTAGTGGAGGGTCAAGTACCCAAGTCGGTGAGCCTATTTTCCAGTTAGGGGAGTAGCCCTTCATCTGGGAGACCTATTGGGAGGCTCCTTGAGCTTAATTTCCACCATATATAATCAGGCCAATCTTCATCCATCTTCAGTAGTGCAGTCTCCTTCAAAACTACATTATTTTGCAGGGCAGTTTCAGTTGAGGGCTTAGTGTCCAATTTTGTGAGTTATTTTCCAGTGAGGGGAGAAACCCTTCATCCAGAGGATATATTGGAGGAGTGTTAGCTATTTTTATATTATTAATAGTCACCTCCTTTCATTTACCCAGTTTCAGTGTGTTATTCAACTCTAGGGATGAAACTTTCATATGGTGTATTTCCAGAAACCCCTTCTGGGTTGTCTTGGATTGGTGCTAGAAAGCCTATATCTTTGATCTTGAAATTTTCTAAGAATTATATCAACATTCATTTGTATTTTCAGATTTACCCTATAGTTATCCTCCATTGGATGACAAATTCAAATGTTCTTCGACATATTATGAAGCAACAACATTTCATATTTCATGTACTGGGTCCTTTGAGGCTTATTTTGTCTAGCTTGAGTGTCTCTTTCCTCAAGATATTGTACTCATTTATTTGCTATAATGTGAAATAAAATGGCTCTATGACCTTCTCCTATTGATGTATTGATATTTTACTACATTTTCCAGTTTTATATGCTATATTCCTGTTTTTCCTAATTTCAAATATTACAGTGGTATCAGAGCATAATATTGGCTCATCCTGTGTAGTACAACAACTATGTCATCAAAAGAAGGAGAGCCTCTCACAGAAAGGGAGAAGCTATATCTTAATAGAAACTAGAGATATGATTATACAGACAACAGAGAAGACAAAGGAAAAACTCCAATATCAAGGATATGGATGCAAAGGAGTTTCCCAAGCTTCTCCTCCAAACCATGCAGGATATTTCCTGAGAAATCAAGGAGATGAGGATGTATAAAAATAAAGAAGCCCCTAGAGGGTTTCTACATGGAGAAATCTCTAGAATTTCACATCACTGGCATGAACAAAAAATAAGGAAGAAATTTTCCCAGCGCTCTACTATCCCTACATTCCTAGTAGTGGAAAATGGAGGTGGAGGACCCTAAGAACAAGAGACTCTTGAAGAATATTTTCTAGAGTATGAGTCTCAATCTCAGATATTCAAATATAATCTGAACTTTTAGGAGTTTTGTCATATCCAGGACAATAGGAGACCCATAAAAAAAAACAAAAGTGGAGGGTACATCCAAAACAATTATTTGCAGCATACTATGCATATATTTTTTCTGCCTGCTTTTGATGGGTCATCCAAGTGCACAACCAAGTCTTGGGTGGAGAAACTAGACATATATTTTCAGTTGAACCAAGTAACAGAGATTGAAGCCATTAAGATAGAAGTGCTGCACCTTGAAGGTGACGCATGTGGTTGGTGGTTTCATGGTCTTTCTACATTGGGGCATGCCAGTGTGACTGCATATTCAGAGTTCACCTAGAGGTTAGTAGAGTGGTTTGATCGAAGATACCGAGAAGCACCTTTTATTGAGCTAGCCAAGCTCAAGCAGTCAGGTAATATAGAGACCTATATCTCTAAATTTATAAAAATTTCTATCATGGTTCCAAATTTATCTTTAGCTAGGATGGTTTATATGTTCATTGATGGGCTAGCAAAGCCTATGCATGGGTTGTGTTAGCCACCTATAAAATTTGTTATATCAAATGGTGGCTAAATCCTTTTTAGCCTTCAAGAGAAAATTCATTTCCAAATTGTGAGTTCTTGAATTCTTATGATGTCCTTTATCCTTGGTATTAATCTTCACTGTTGTTTCACTATTAGCCCTAAAGGACCCTACTGTTTACCAAAAGAAAAATTGTTCATGAGGCTCCATTTTCCATCATTTCTCTCCTCCTTTCCACTCACAAATAATTCCATTTTCACCCTTATTCCCTTCATAAAATCCCTCCATAAACCTTCATTTTAAGCTCTAAATCACCTTAACCCTCTGTTAAACCTTATATCTCCCCTTGATTTGGCTTTTAAATCCCTTCATCTGGATTAAAACTCCTTCTCTCATCTATCAGAACCCTATTTTGGCTTTAAAATCTCTTTATTTTGGCCTAAAAAATAGTCTTTTTCACTCCCAAGGCATTAAGCCCCCGAGAGCTTATATTCTTTAGCCCTCTTCCTCATATGTCCTTAGCCCCACAATCGGGCACTCAAAGCACAAAACCTCTGTGCTAAAAGCCTTACATTTCCTCTATTTTTGTTTTCCCGACATTATGGTCCCAAGAAAATCTTGACCATTGATCTACACAGATCAACGTCCATCAGGCCATCCTTCCCTCCACCCGTTTATTTACCATGCTTTCCTCCTTTCAAAACCCGCTCCATATTTGAATATCAACCGTACATTCAGGTGATTCGATGATCGGGACTTAACCTAATAGCCCATTCCACCTGTCTGATACGCGACAAAGGTGCTGATGCATCCGTCGGTCCCACCATACATCCTCCGCGCATCTTTGGATTGATCGCATTCTACCCACATCGTCGGATCAACCGCCCATCATCCAACGGTCGAAAATCCATATCGCACAATTTTTGGCCCCGTTCCACAGTGCGCTACTTCCGCGCGATAAAAGAATTTTTCATTTTCCTCGTGTCGAGCGATGAATAGAATCGCGTTCCAAAAGTGAATACCACCTCCCCCCCCAAATGTTGCGTGAAAACCACTGATGGTTTTCCCAAAACCACTAATCTTTAATTCGCGCCATATTTTCAAATTAAACCCTGGTTTTGTGTTTTACCATAGAAACCCGTTCTCCGCTGCATTTTCCCATTCGCACAGCTGCAAACCGCCTCCATAAACCCTCTAAAGCAGTTTTAAACCAAATCTTCGCAGGATTTAAATTAAATTTTGTTTGTTTTATGCAGATTTAATGGGTTACAAGGTTAAAAACCTCCTACAGGAAATTACAGTGTTATGGGCCAAGGATGATGATCCTCATAGCCCTGAATACAAATTAAGGAGATCAGGGGTTTAAATTTCGCAGTTTGGAAGGGTCGATGAGTCATGATCATTGTCTTTTCAAACAAGTTCTCCGACAAAACCCTCTGTGCACCTGCAAAGAACAGTAAAACACAGTGAGAAAAATTAAATAAAGAATATCAGTGTCAAAGGTGAAGATCAGAGCATAAGTGAAGAATTAAAGATTTTAATCAGAGTTTAAAGAAATTAAGGCACAAACTCAGGAATCAAAGGCCTAATCCAAAAATGAAGCAGATGATCACAGTCAATAGTTCGAGGATGATTAAAGATAAAGTCTCAAAGCCTGAATCAGACATAAACACAGTATTAAAAGTAAATCATTATTTAAAGAAGCAAAAGAAGAAAAAACAATGAAGGACACCTTAGAACCACATCAAAGGGGCTAATTGAATCCCCAACTACCAAAATTTCCACCTTGCAGCCTTCTACCTCAAAGGAATACCCATATCAAATCTCAGTCAGAAAACATTAAGGCCAAAGGCTGCTAACAGTTATTACAAGAAAAATCAAATATTTCACGCTGACAGCAAAGTTATTGTAAAAGATAAAAAGATCCTTAAATTCAATATTTTCACCCACTAAGCCTAAAAATCAGAAATCAGAGTTAATGAAATAGAGTTTTATTTTGAATGCTTTCCTGCCTTATGCCTTGCATGGTTTTCAAGGCTAGGAGTTGCATTTAGTATGGAATTAATGATATCTAACCTAGAAACTTTCCAGCTCCTCTTTCTTCTATAAATAATTCAGAAGAAGATGAGTTGTTGGTTGGTTGTTGGATTTTGATATAATACTTGCTGTTCGAAACTTTCTGCATGTAAATAGTTCTCAGAGGCTGTTGAAGTTCTGTTTGTAATCAAAGAAGTTAGGCTGAGAAGAGATGTTGTTGTACTAAAACATTGGACTTAAATTATGTAACTAGATTGACATCAATATACAAGCTGATTCAGAGGATCCTGGTCTATACCATTGGTGATATACCTCTCATTGTACTTCTTTTCCTTCTTATGTTTTCCATAAAATTCTCCATTTTTCTCTGATAAAGAACAACAAGCATAGAGCTAGGATTTAATGTTAAAAGTACCCTACTCTCACTGATAAGTTTTATCTTTATGTTTTCCTTCATTTGTGTATTTAAGAATGATTTAATACAGTCCAAATAGTCAAGGAATGTTTGTGAGCCCATGTTTTACTGTCTAAACTCTAAACATTGTTGTTGTATGATATTTTCATTTCATGCTAAGTAGAGTTAAACTAGAAAAGTTTATGGTTTGCCCTGTCTTCTAGTTCTTTCTCCAAAGGTGGTTTGAAATTTTCCCTAAGAGTATGCTAAAAGCAGGCTTTGATTTTAATGTATCTCACCTGATATTAAGCTGCACTTTGTTTTCTTATCTATTTTCATCCCTTCTGAAAGTAGTCTAGTGAGATTACTGGATTGTTGTCTGATAAGTTAGCTTTAATACAAGCTTGTCCGAAGAAGTCTATGGTTAGCCCTGTCCTTTGGCTGGTTTCAAATAGTTACTTAAAAAGGCTTTTCTTGTATGGAAAGTTGATAAATCCTTGTTGAAATTATTGGATTTTTCCACTTTCACAACACTTTAATGTTCCATTCCATCATTTAATCTAAAGGATCTTTTGATATAGATGACTTGCCCCATGGACCACTCTTGAAAACTGTTGTGCAATTAAAACCTTTTATGACTCCATAGCCCAATGGATTAAGTGTTGTTTCATACCTATCCTATCAGCTGAACCTTGTTTTGATTATTCACAACTTCACCCCTCTAAAACCATTTCATTTTCAGGACTTTCCACTCAATTAAAGATCACAACCAACCAAACAAACAAAAAACCCTTTTTCTTAATAACTAGCCTAATATAATGCTAAAACCTTAAAATATAAATCAATATTTGCACTTATAGAGAGATCCCTCTCTGGAATCAGGAGGGCTAGATCCGAGAATCCAAAAGTGGTTTTTAATGCAGGCTATGTAGCGTTTAGTCTTGCCACTCTACTCAATTACAGAGACAACAACATTTCTGGCAACCATACTGGGGAATTTCTGAAGTAATAAATAATTTCACAACTCAGATAATCCCATTTTTAACAAATAAAACAAGTGTCTACCTAGAGTGTTTTTTGATTGTTGATGGTGAACAACATTCAAGCCCTACAATCAGCTAAAAACCCTTCACCTGGTGACTTCACTAAAGATCAGTAGGCCTGCTGATTTTCCTTGGTTTTCCAAAGACTCCACTGGGGATAATTTTGAGTGAATTAAATTTTATACATCTCTGAGACCTCAGAAGATCCAAATATCCTTAGATTGGTTTCATAATAAACATGGTGGTGGAACCATAAAACATTTTACCTCCATAAAAGCTAAAAAAAATTCACCTGGCGACTCCACACTCTACAACTCCCAAAAGACCAAATGACTCCACTGGTAGAAGACCCTGAACTAATTGAACAGATAAAGTGACCTCTTATCCAATTTATAAAATGATTCCAAGAATACAACGAAGATATGCCCCAATGAGAACAGAACATATCCCTGGGCTTCCACATAAGATGCCCTAGGTATTATGGGATTACAACCTTCCTGTTTTTCAAGGTGAAAAGTTTGATAACCCATTGTTACATCTTATCAAATTTCATATACATGTATGGAGGTTAAAAGTTGAATGGCATGAGGATTGCCTAATGAAAATGTTCATGTTAACACTAGAAGGAAAAGCTAGGGATTGGTATGAATGGTTGAAATCCGGTAGTTTGTTTTCTTTAAAAGACCGTGAATATGTGTTTTATGAGAACTATAAAGGAAACACTACATAATTATCATGGGGTGAAGTATACTATGATCCATCACAAAACATCACCCAACACATTATAGACAATGATGAGGATTTGGAAGAAATACATCCTGAAGATCTTTTAACAGCTATTCATGAGTTTAATATTCAAATGAAATATTACAAGAACTTAGATGAATCAGTTGAGGAAGAAATCAACCAAGAAATAAAGGACATTCCTCAAGATATCCCTGAAAACCCAAATAATGATTCATCATCCCTTATAGCTGAGGCTCAAGAAGACATCCAGCCTCAAAATCAGTCTTCACAAGAGACAGAGAACTGCTGTACTCCTATTCAAAGGAACATAGAAATATCTTCCCCTTTGACAGAAAAAGAGATAGATCAGATTATTAATAATCAACCAGCCTCTGAAACTTTTCACAAAACAAATACTCTTTCCCATTCACATAGAAAAATTTGTTGTAGAGATTTAGAAAGTTCTTTTGTAGATCAGAATAAAGAAGGACCTACTGATAACCTAGTATGTTTGATTGGTAGTATTACTTATATTTATGATTTTCCTAACTTTGATCTATCGAGTGATGATGCTCCCCAAATAGAAGTTAATCTTGCAAGACCATCATTAGCAGATTTATGGGATGAAGATCAGTTCCTTCAAAGAAGTAATGAGCCAGTGCAGACTATTTATGATACTGATCAAGAAAGTTATGAAATCTTGGAAGTAAGTAAAGATTCGTTGGATCTTTGCCCTACCTCATCTCAGACCATCAGTAATGGTTTCCATGTGATTGGGAATCAGCAGCCTTTCATCTCAAAGGTTGAGGAGGAAAGCAATGAAGAAAATTTTGAGTAGGTTGAAACCAAGAAGCCTTCTCTCGAAAAAGAGGAAGCAATTGAACATACCCCTGCTCAAGAATATAATAACCTCTTCACAGATTTCAGCCCACTAAATCAGAATATCTTAGAGCTACAAGAGGAAAACACTACAATATATGATGAGTCCTCCAGTTCAGAAAATAATGAAGATAAGGAAGAGTTTCTTTCTCAAAAGAATATTTTCCTTAATCCAGTGGAAGAAGAAGTAATCCTGGTTGAAACCTACTTATCAAATACTCACAACCAGGTATTATTTCAAGATCCTTATGCTCATTTCCTGCAGAAATTTAGAGAAGGATCAAAGGCCATCAAGAGCAGCTTGTTGCAAACAGCAAGAAACATTTTAAAAGCTAATGCTAAAAAACAAAGAGAATGGGAGTGGCCCTGCCTATCCAACATGCTCAAAGAGATGAGCAGAAACTAGTCATGGGATCATCTGATTGACTGGATGTATTGGAAAAGAGATTTTGTCAGCTAGACATGTAAATATTTCAAGTTAGAGTAGGTTATATAGGAATGTCAATAAAGCTTAGCTTTGAGCATTTACTTAGCTGTTGATTTCTGTTTTGAAAGAAAAAAAAAAGAAAAATACAAAAACAATAAAAATAGAAAAGAGGGAAAAATGAAAACAAGAAAGGTACAACCCCATACCAAAAAGAAAAAAAATGTCTGAAAGTGTGAAAGATTAAATGCCACTACCACAAGAAACACTTCTAGTTATTCATACAGCCTAATCATGACTATTAGCTTTTCAATTTACTACTGATAAGTTAGTGAATTAGATCAGCCAAATAGCACAATCTTAGCTTATCACTAAGGTAGATTACGATAGAAAAACTGTAGAAATTATCTAACTTATGTGTTATATATCCAAGATTATCCTAATCACGCACTGTTTTAAATTCATGCACAATACAAAATCTATTCCACCATTGATCATCACATGCGGAAATTAAATCAATTGCAATGCACACATGAAACCATAAAAATTCATACACATTAACACAGTGATTTAACGAGAAAGCCTGAAGCTAAAAACCCCAAATATCTGTATATAATATATGTCATAGAGATCATGTAACAATCCTCATAAAAAACTGATCATATCAAGCTCTCAGTACAATAAAATTGCTACACACTAATCAGGTCCGATCTAGCAAATCCATGCACCGATTTCTGCCACCTGCTAGCCTGCCTCTACTGCACAATACCTGCTGAAGAATGGCTATGAATGAACTCGAATACACCTAGCTTGCACTGGGAAATCCTCTTTGGCATCTCCATTGAGTGTTGGATGCAATCAATGCATCACCATAGTCACAACTGATAGTCTATCTTGCCCTTTCACCTATCACTCCACTGGTCTCCACTGAAACTGTCCATGGACTGTAGTTAACTGATGTATTCTTCAGTTGATTAATAATTTAATATTTAGTGAATTAATTATTAATTAATTCACACCACTCTCACTAGTGTATCAATCAGTTAGACTAGATACAACTAGCTCAACTGTGTCTAACTGAGTTAAACTGAACACAACTCAATCAACTACTTCTATAACTCCACCAAACTCTGTCACATCAGTTCTAACTGAAGTAATCCATGCAATAGCTCCAATAAACCCTCAGGAATAACATAATTCCTTATGTCATCTCCTATGCCACATCTGTGCACTTAACTAAATTGCTCCAACAGAATAAGATAATGTTTAGAGTCCTAATATTATTAAGAGCTAATAATATTCGACATATCTATTTTTAGACTGGAAATATAAAAAATAGATTCCGCCCAATATGTCTAAAAATAGAAGTCCATCTATTTTTCAACCATCCACAAATAGCATCCTGCAACTCATAGAATATGATCGACATGTCTAAAAATAGACTTTGTGCCAAAAATAGCCTGCGGGCCCACTTAGTGAAGGTGACTCTTTTCACTAAGCTCATCATCTTGTTGAATCTCAACACTCCCTCTCAACAAGATAGGGATTATCTTCCACCCCGATCCTGTCTCTATGGTTTTTGAATTTTCTCCTGGTGAGAGCCTTCGTCAGAATATCTGCATCCTGATCCTCCGTGGGAATGTAAGATAGTAACATGATATTCTGCTGCAGACAATCTCTGATATGATGATACTGGATGTCAATATGTTTAGATCTATCTTGAAATACTGGATTAACCGAGAGTTTAATGAAACTCTGATTATCACAATATATCACAGTAGGATATAATTGTGAACCGAACAACCTGAGTAAGATCTTCCTCATCCATATAGCCTCGCATGCAGCCAAACTTGCTGCCATGTACTCGGCCTCCGCTGAACTGAGTGCCATGGATCTCTGTTTACTGTTGTACCAAGAAACTGTTGTAGACCCAATACTGAATATCCCTCCAGATGTGCTCTTTTTTTCCATTGGGCTTCCTACCCAATCTGCATCCGTGAAGCCATGCAGCTTCACCTCATATGACTGTCTGTACCACAATCCATATCCCGATGTGCCTCTAAGATACCTCAATACATGTTTTCTTACCTTCCAAAAGAGCTTGGTAGGCTTAACCATAGCTTGTGAAAGATGGTTAACAGTGTAGCATATGTCCAGTCATGTATTTACTAGATACATGAGCGAACCAACCAACTGTCAATAAACAGTGACTTCCACTACCTCTGTCGATGTATCATCCTCTTTCCTCCAACCACCAAGAAGAGGAGTGTCGATAGGCTTGTAGCCTTGCATGTTGAACTTCTCTAGTGTCTCCCGGGAATACTTTCCTTGAGACACAAATAGTCCACCCTTCCACTGCCAAATTTCCAATCCTAGGAAATAATGAAGGAGGCACAAGTCCATCTCAAACTCCTTTGCAAGATCTTCCTTGCATGAGTGTATCAACAGTTCATCACCTATTAGTATCAAATCATCTACATAAATTACAATGATCAACAACTTACCCTCCACCACAATCCGGTATAGGTTCGGATCCGCCTCACTCTTGGAGAATCTAAGTCCAGTGAAATAACTGTCTATCAGTGTGTACCAAGCACGAGGTGCTTGTTTCAGCCCATACAATTCTCTTTTGAGACTACACACATGTGACTCGCTGTTGAATATTTCGAAACCTTCAGGCTGCTCTATGTACACCTCCTCCTCAATGACTCCATTGAGGAACACAGTCTTCACATCCATCTGATGAATGTGCCAACCCATCTGCGCTGAGAGAGCAAGGATGGTCCGTATGGAGGAATACCTTGCGACAGGTGCAAAGGTTTCCTCATAGTCGATCCCCTCAATCTGTGAGAAGCCCTGGGAAAGAAATATTTCCTTGTACTTCTTGATGCTCCCATCAGTAGCTTGCTTCACTTTGTAGATCCATCTCGAACCTACCACTGATTTCCCTTCTGGCCTTGGGACAATCTCCCATGCTCTGTTTCTGATGATCGAATCATACTCTTCCACCATGGCATCTACCCATGCAGGGTCCTCCATAGCTTCCTCGAAAGAGGATGGCTCCATCATGATATACTTTCTCATCAGAGCCATGTATCCAGTAAATCAGTCAGGTGACTGTCTCTATCTACGTTGTGATTTAGGGGCTCCTACATTCTGCGCTACATCAAGATTCAGTCGCTCAGCTTCTGTAGTGCGCTTCCGCCTTCTGATTTTTGGTGCTGCATGAGTGGTTTCTTCCACTCCATGAACCTCCTCTTGTGGCTGAACCATATCCTAAGGCTCATCCTTAGGAACTAATAGCTCCTCATCTTTATGCAAGTGTAGCTCCCTCTCAAGCGACAACTTCATGGCTTTCTCCTCATCAAATTTGATATCCCGTCGCACAACAGTCTTCTGACTATCTAGAAAATACACACGATAGTTGTGGGGTGTTTTTGTGTACCCCACAAATATCCCAACCTTTGCAGTTGGATCCAGCTTCTTCCTGGCATCCTTCATCACATGAATGTAAACAGGTGAGCCAAAAATCTTCAAATGAGAAATATCAGGCTTCTTACCAGAAAACGCCTCCTCAGGTGTACTCATGCCAAGTACTCTATGAGGACAACAGTTTTGCACATAAACCGCAATGTTGCATGTTTCAGCCCACAAGTGTATGGGAAGGCCCTGATCATGCAACATTGCCCGTGCAACACCCACGATCATTCTATTATTTTGCTCTGCGACCCCATTCTGTGGTGGGTTATGAGGTGCAATGAGCTCTCTTTGAATTCCTTCTAAGCTGCAAAAGTCTTTGAATTCAATAGAGATGAATTCACCACCATTATCGCTCCTTAGAGCCTTCACCTTATTCCTCGACTCTTTGTCAACCAGTGCCTTGAACTCACAGAACTTTGAGTATGTCTGGCTCTTCTTCTGCATGAAGAAGATCCAGCACTTACGATAAATTTCATAAAAAAATATCACATAATACCTATGCTTTTCTATCAAAGCTACTGAGAAAGGTCCACACACATCTGTGTGAATTCTATCAAGGATCATCGTGGCGTGACTATCCTTCTCATGAAAGGTGGCTTTCACAAATTTTTCCAAAGTACATCCCTTGCACTGATCTGACTGTGCATGTGTACCCTTGGGAAGGTCGGTAGAAATATGCCGCAAAATTTTCAAAGCGCCATGGTGAAGATGGCCCAATCTCCTGTGCCACAATTCTCCCTCATCCCAGCTCACGACTCCTTTTGCTTTGCTTGCCATTGTTGCACAGCCATATACCTGCAATTGTTAAAGGTTCCTAACTTGAACCCCTATCCTCTGGGTTTCACCAGTTGCTTTACTGCGTACGAAAGCCTTTCCCTTGCTAAAAACAACATCATATCCCTTGTCTTCCAACATCGCCATAGAGATCAAATTATTCTTCAATCCTAGAACATGCATGAAATCCTTCAATATGAAAGGTTTACCAGACTCTCTCTCAAAGGAAATGGTCCCAATACCAGTCGCATTGTATCTACCATCATCGCCCATCTCGATGTGCACTCCAAGATTCTTCTCATCTAGATCACTAAACAAATATTTGTCTCCAGTCATATGGAAAGACGCACCACTGTCAAGAAACTACACTGAACCCATCACACTTGAAACCAAGCATGCGATTAGTTAAAAATCCATCTCAAACTGCTAGGCTAAGGCCTCTCCAGCTGCAAATCCACCAGCCTGCTTATTTTTCTTCTTCTGTGGAAAATTAGTGGCGTAATGTCCGTGTTGTTGATAGTGAAAGCACTTCACCTTGGACAAGTCCTGCTTCTTGCCTTTCACACCGGATTGAGAAGGATTTTTCGCTCCCTTCCCTTTCCTTTATTTGGAAGCCAAAGCACAATTTTCTTCATCTTCATTCTTCAATGAAGATCCATCCCTGGTACCCCGCCTTAACTCCTCCTGCACAAGATCCAACCAAAGTCGCTCCCATCCTGGCAGTTTCTCCCGACCATTGACAGAGTCCTCGTAGCTATGCCAACTCTTTGGAAGTCGAAGGAGAGCCAAGCTCACCAATTCCTCTTCATCTATAGTAACCCCCACACTTCCCGTCTCATCCCTGCACTGGAAAAACTTTGTGAGGTACTTGGGTATACTATCGCCTTTCTCCATTTTAATTTTCCTGAGTTTGTCTTTAAGCGCCAACTTCCTCTCGTCGCTTCTTCTTTGGAACAAGTCTGTCAAAGCTTTCCACATCAAAAATGGGGAAGATTTCCCATAAAGGCTGGACACTATGTGATCCTTCGCACCTTCCAATAGAATCCTTCGACACTTTGTTGTCTTCTTTTGCCATGCGTCAAGTGTGGCTGCATCGCTAGAAGCAGGTTTTGGAATTTTTACATCTATGAACTCCTTCAACCCATTATCCTCCAGCACTGCCTCCATCCTGTCCTTCCATGCAATATAATTCAAGCTGCCATCAAGGGTATACTCCAATCGCAATCCGTTGAAAGACATTTCAATGAATTCTCAACTTCAACACCAAGAAAACACTACAACAAATTCGAATTCCACCAGCACAAAACTGAACCGCTTCAATAATTGCAATCTGCTCCAATGATCAACTGCTCTGATACCATGTAGAAATTATATAAATTATGTGTTATATATACAATATTCTCCTGATCACACACTATTTTAAGTTCATGCACAATACATAATCTATTCCACCATTGATCATCACATGCGGAAATTAAATCAATTGCAATGCACACATGAAACCATAAAAATTCACAGACATTAACACAATGATTTAATGAGAAAGCCTGAAGCTAAAAACCCCAAATATATGTATATAATATATGTCATAGATATCATCTAAAAATCCTCATAAAATGCTGATCATATCAATCTCTCAGTACAATACAGTCGCTACACACTAATCAGGTCCGATCTAGAAAATCCATGCACCGTTCTCTGCCACCTGCTAGCCTACCTCTACTGCGCAATCCCTGCTAAAGAATGGCTCTGAATGAACTCAAATCCACCTGGATTGCATTGCGCAATCCTCATTTGCATCTCCACTGAGTTTTGTATGAAATCAATGCATCACTATAGTAACAACTGATAGTCTATCTTGCCCTTTCACCTATCTCTCCACTGGTCTCCACTGAAACTGTCCATGCACTATAGTTAACTGATGTATTCTTCATTTGATTAATGATTTAATATTTAGTGAATTAATTATTAATTAATTCACACCACTCTCACTATTGTATCAATCAGTTAGACTAGATACAACTAGCTCAACTGTGTCTAACTGAGTTAAACTGAACACAACTCCATCAACTACTTCTATAACTCCACCAAACTCTGTCACATCAGTTATAACTAAAGTACTCCATGCAATAGCTCCAGTAAACCCTCAGGAATAGCATAATTCCTTCTGTCAGCTCCTGTCCCACATCTGTGCACTTAACTGAAGTGCTCCAAGAGAATAAGATAATGTTTAGAGTCCAAATATTATTAAGAGCTAATAATATTCGACATATCTATTTTTAGACTGGAAATCTAAAAAATAGATTCTGCCCAATATGTCTAACAATAGAATTCCATCTATTTTTCCAACTTGACCAACCATCCACAAATAGCATCCTGCAACTCATGGAATATGATCGACATGTCTAAAAATAGACTTTGCGCCAAAAATAGCTTGTGGGCCCACTTAGTGAAGGCGACTCTTTTCACTAAGCACATCATCTTGTTGAATCTCAACAAAAACTAAGGTTCAAACAAGCTCAAAACTTGAACCAGAAAATAAAGAGGAAGTAGCTCAAACAAGACTAAACCAGAGATGAAGAAATAATGAAGGATGTTTTTAAATTTTCAGATCTTAAGCCTTCACTATTTTGTTTTAAATTTTCTGCAAATTTTAGTCTATGTGCAGCTTGTTATGCCATAGGCTACAACAAGTCAGAATACTTAATCCTGGCTTGGCTGCTTTTAAATTTTTATTTTAGAGAATAGAGAATGAAGTCTATCAGACAGTCTAATCCTAACAGATAGTAGTTAGGTAGAGAAACTTATGAGTTCAACTGCTTAATCTGAACTCATGGAGGAATAAGAGTAGACTTAGAATAGTTTTATGTTTTCAATAAAAGAATAAAATGATTGATGAAAAGGTTTGCAAGTCCAAGTGCACCTTCTGGAGAAAAAATGATAGGAAGTAGGTTGTGTAAGTAGATGTTTGGGAAATACTTTTCTGTTGATATATCAAGTTCTAAGTCATTTATTTTAGCAGCTGATAAAAATATTATCAAAGTGCAAGGCACTGATCATCTTCCAGAGAAAATTGTCTGAGGTTCTTGACACCTTCAAGAAGATGCCATCCCCATGTGGAGCCACTGTTAGCCACCTATAAAATTTTTTATATCAAATGGTGGCTAAATATTTTTTAGCCTTCAAGAAACAATTCATTTCCAAATTGTGAGTTCTTGAAGTCTTATGATTTCCTTTATCCTTGGTATTAATCTTTGTTGTTGTTTCATTATTAGCCCTCAAGGACCTTGCTATTTACCAAAATAAAAACTATTCATGAGGCTCCATTTTCCATCATTTCTCTCCTCCTTTCCACTCAGAAATAATTCCATTTTCACCCCTATTCCCTTCATAAAATCCCTCCATAAACCTTCATTTTAACCTCTAAATCACCTTAACCCTCTATTAAACCTTATACCTCCCCTTGATTTGGCTTTTAAATCCCTTCATCTGGCTTTAAAATCCTTCTCTCATCTATCAGAACCTTGTTTTGGCTTTAAAATCTCTTTGTTTTGGCCTAAAAACAGTCTTTTGCACTCCTAAGGCATTAAGCCCCCGAGAGCTTATATTCTTCAGCCCTCTTCCTCATATGTCCTTAGCCTCACAATCAGGCGCTCAAAGCACAAAGCCTATGTGCTAAAATCCTTACCTTTCCTCTATTTTTTTTTTCCTGACATTATGGTCCCAAGAAAATCTGGACCATTGATCTATACAGATCAATGGTCATCAGGCCATCCTTCCCTCTGCCGATTTACTTACCATGCTTTCCTCCTTTCAAATAACCCGCTCCATATTTGAATCTCAACTGTCCATTCAGGTGATCCGACGATCGGGACTTAACCCAATAGCCCATTCCACCCGTCTGCTATGCGACAAAGGCGCTGATGCATCCATCGGTCTCACCATACATCCTCCGTCTCACCATACCTCCATATCGTGCAAATTTTGGCCCTGTTCCACAGTGCGCTACTTCCGCATGATAAAAGCAGTTTTCATTTTCCATGTGTCGAGCAATGAATGGAATCGCATTCCAAAAGTTAATACCGCCTCCCCCCCCCCCCCCCAAATTCTATGTGAAAACCACTGATGGTTTTCCCGAAACCACTAATCTTCAATTCATGCCAAATTTTCAAATTAAACCTTGGTTCTGTGTTTTACCATATAAACTCATTCTCCGCTGCATTTTCCCATTCGCACAGCTCCAAACTGCCTCCATAAACCCTCCAAAGCAGTTTTAAACCAAATCTTCATAGGATTTAAATTAACTTTTTCTTGTTTTATGCATATTTAATGGGTTACAAGGTTAAAACCCTCCTGTAGGAAATTACAATGTTATGGGCTGAGGATGATGATCCTCATAGCCCTGAATACAAATTAAGGGGATCAGGGGTTTAAATTTCACGGTTTGGAAGGGTCGATGAGTCACGATCATTAGCTTTTCAAACAATTTCTTTGACAAAACCCTCTGTGCACCTGCAAATAATATAAAAACATAGCGAGAAAAATTAAATAAAGAATATCAGTGTCAAAGGTGAAGATCAGAGCATAAGTGAAGAATTAAATATTTTAATCATAGTTTAAAGGAATTAAGGCACAAACTCAGGAATCAAAGGCCTAATCCACAAATGAAGTAGATGATCACAGTCAGCAATTCAAGGATGATTAAAGATAAAGTCTCAAAGCCTGAATCAGACATAAACATAGTATTAAAAGTAAATCATTGTTTAAGGAAGTGAAAGAAGACAAAACAATAAAGGACACCTCAGAACCATGTCAAAGGGGCTAATTGAATCCCCAGCTACCAAAATTTCCACCTTTCAGCCTTCTGCCTCAAAGGAATACCTAGATCAAATCTTAGTCAGAAAACATTAAGGCCAAAGGCTACTAACAATTATTACAAGCAAAATCAAATATTTCATGCTGACAGTAAAGTTATTTTAAAAGATAAAAAGAGCCTTAAAGTCAATCTTTTCACCCACTAAGCCCAAAAATCATAAAACAGAGTTAATGAAACAGAGTTTTAATTTGAATGCTTTCTTTCCTAATGCCTTGCATGGTTTTCAAGGCTAGGAGTTGCATTTAGTATGGAATTAATGATATCTAACCCTAGAACTCTTCCACCTCCTCTTTCTTCTATAAATACTTCAGAAGAAGATGAGTTGTTGGTTGCTTGTTAGATTTTGATATAATACTTGTTGTTCAAAACTTTCTGCATGCAAATAGTTTTCAAAGGCTGTTAAAGCTCTGTTTGTAATCAAAGAAGTTAGGCTGAGAAGAGAAGTTGTTGTTGTACTGAAACATTGGACTTAAAGTATGTAACTGGATTGACATCAATATACAAGCTTATTCATGGGATCCTAGTCTATACCATTAGTGATGTACCTCTCATTGTACTTGCTTTCCTTCTTATGTTTTCCATAAAATTCTCCATTTTTCTCTGATAAAGAACAACAAGCATAGAGCTAGGATTTACTGTTAAAAGTACCCTACTTTCATTGATAAGCTTTATCTTTTATTTTTTCCTCCATTTGTGTATTTAAGAATGATTTAATACAGTCCAAACAATCAAGGAATGTTGATGAGCCCATGTCTTACTATCTAAACTCTAAACATTGTTCTTGAATGATATTTTCATTTCATGCTAAGTAGAGTTATACTAGAAAATTTATGGTTTTCCCTGTCTTCTAGTTCTTTCTCCAAAGGTGGTTTGAAAGTTTCCCTAAGAGTATGCTAAAAGCAGGCTTTGATTTTAATGAATCTGACCTAACCTTAAGCTGCACTTTGTTTTCTTATCTGTTTTCATCCCTTCTGAAAGAATTCTAGTGAGATTACTAGATTGTTGTCTGATAAGTTAGCTTTAATACAAGCTTGTCCAAAGAAGTCTATGGTTAGCCCTGTCCTATGGCTGGTTTCAAACAGTTACTTAAAATTTCTTTTCTTGTATGGAAAGTTGATAAATCCTTGTTGAAATTATTGGCTTTTTCCACTTTCACAACACTTTAATGTTCCATTCCACCATTTAATCTAAAGGACCTTTTGATAAAGATGACTTGCCCCATGGACCACTCTTGAAAATTGTTGTGCAATTAAAACCTTTTATGACTCCATAGTCCAATGGATTAAGTGTTGTTTCATACCTATCCTATCAGTTGAACCTTGTTTTGATTATTCACAACTTCACCCCTCTGAAACCCTTTCATTTTCAGGACTTTCCACTCAATTAAAGATCACACCCAACCAAACAAAAAAAAAAACCCTTGTTCTTAATAACTAGCCTAATATCATACTAAAACCTTAAAAGATAAATCAATCTTTGCACTTATAGAGAGATCCCTCTCTGGATTTAGGAGGGCTAGATCCTAGAATCCCAAAGTGGTTTTTAATGTAGGCTCTACAGCATTTAGTCTTACCACTCTAATAAGTTACAAAGACACCAACAGGTTGGTTAAATCCACTAAACCAACTAAACTCCAAGATGATATTTAGAGGTCTAGAGATTTACAAGGTGCTTTGCCAAGAGCAAGAGCTCCATTTCAGCAAAGGCCCCCCTTTCAATCAAAGGTGAAATATGTGAAGGTTCTTCCTCCAAAGGAGAACCAAAACAAAGGGCCTCTTAGTGAAGATTTCCGAAGAGACTTGAGGAGGAGGGAGCTCTACTTTACATGTCAAGAACCATGGGCACCAGGGCATCAGTGTGTTGCAAGGAAGGCACACTATATAGAGGTATTATCTGATAGTGAGGAGGAGGAAGAAGAGGAGCCAGAAGGAGATAGTAATGTTGTGATAGCAGGGGAGGATCCACCACCACCAAGCGGTGGGAATGAGGAATTTGCTCCCATTGGAGGGGCCCTTGCATCTCTGTGGGGAGTACCCATGTATCTGACTTTGAGAGTCCAAGGTACCATTCAAGGGAAGTGGGTATCAGTGTTGATTGACAGTGGGGCTACCCACAATTTTATTGATGCTCAGTTAGTACAAAGGAGAGAAATACCCACTAATGATTTTTGGGGGTTCTCAGTGTTGGTTCTGGGAGCCCGAACCATGTAGTGTATGAAGTATGTCCCAGCATTGTTGGTAACCTTGGGGACATATACTTTGACTAACAACCTATTTATGGTCAATATTCCTGACACCAATGTGATATTAGGTGTGCAATGGTTGATTACATTGGGGAAGGTCACCACAGGTTGGGATACTTTGCAGATGGAATGGGTAGATAAGAAGAGTGGTAAGCATCGAATGATCATGGGCATGCACACTTATCTACCTCAAGTAGCCTCTGCACATAATATGAAGCCTGATTTGCACGGTTGGAGAAAGGACACATCCTTCCACTCAGATGTTATATTATTTGGAGGCATTCCACCACGGAGGCCCTCAAACCGAGAGTTGGCTAAATATTTCTCACAACAAATTGGACCATTCATAGATCTGGCTAAGAAGGGAGTCTTGGGTGAGTCTAGCACATTGCAGGGATTCTTTGGTAGGCTCAAGTAGGAGATGAATATTTTCTCAGTGTTAGTATTACTATCTCTCACCAAGCCTCTTGCGTTGGGAAGAGATGTTTAAAGAGTGGATGATGGCAAAATCATGATGAAAAGGGGCTACTCCATAGACTTAGAGAATAAGAAGATACTTTCCCATAGGAAGGAGTCTGCCATATATGGCAAGGGGTTTTTTGCATCCATGCATACATTGGCCAAACTTAGGAAGTTTTGGATGGGCAATAACTTCCAAGTGAAGACTACCTCCATAAAATTCAGCCCTTACTTGAGAAAAATAAGCTGCAACGAAGGCAGAAAAAGTGGGATAGCGGTATTACGACATGTGGCTTTTGCATTGAGCATGTCAAAGAGGAAATAAATGAGGTGACAAGTGTCTTATCAAAAAGGCTAGTATTGTTGTCATTTTTAAGGATGGATCTAGATTGGGATTCTCAACTATTGGTGGAGTATTCCAAGAACCACTTCACATGTGAAGTGCTTGAGGGGCAGGTGACTAATGAGAGGTATAGAGTGATGGATGGAGTCATCTATTACCAGGATAAAATTTTCTTGACTAGAGGTTCTAACCTCAAGGATAAGGTTCTACATGCAGCCCATGATTCAAGTATCCTTTCCGTTCACCAATATTTCATCATAACGTATCAGACTATTTGGGAGAGATACTCATGGGAGGGTCTCAAGGAGGATGTGATCTAGCATATCAGGAGATGTGTAGTTTTCTTGAATAGCAAGGAGGGAGACAAACATCTATAAATGGTGTTACAACCACTTACTTTTCTGAGAAAGGGATGGGAAATCTCATCTATGGACCTCATCACCAGCTTGCCAATAGTGCATGGTAAGAATTTTTCATTTGTACTTATTGATGAAATAACAACGAATTTGCATTCCTATCTCATTCATTTAAAATTCCTTGCTCCACAAGAGGGAAAGCCTCTCCTTGGACTTCATGGCCTTATTGGGGCCACAATTAGTGATGGGAATGGCCACTTCATAGGAGGATTTGGGAAGATGATATATTATTTTGGGTGTAATCAGTTGACACCAAATATCATTTACTACCCCCCGACAAATGAGCAGATAGGGGTAGCAAGCAAGTGGCTGGAAAGCTTCTTAACACAATATGTTTTGAGGCGGCAAGGAGAAAAATTGTGCTTGTTCCACTTAAGGGACTATTATCACCATCCGGTATTTCATATGGCAGTCAATGTATCTCTAATTTTGATTCCATATGTTGATGATGTTTTAGTCGATGTTGTTAGGATGGTTGGAGTAATAGCACATGGATTGTAGCTGCTCGTTGGGAGTAAGACCTCCAACATTTTTTAGGTCCCATGATTCGATGAGGACATCAAATAACATATAGTTGCCACAATGGATCTCCTACTTTCTTATGATGTGAGCCATTTGATTTTATCATCAAAGGCTAACTTGGACACTTGGGAGAGGCAACTAAGGGTTATATTAATTGGAGAACATCTGATTCAGGGGAGGATCTTATCGGACGTGGATGCCATCAGGGAACGAGAAGATATTTTTCAACCTTCATCCTTGCAGTTTCTTGATTACAACCAACATTTGGGAGGGGAGGACTGTAATATTCCTAATTAGCTTTCAGCTAGTTGGAATATTAATTTTTTTCTTTTCTCATTTAGATAGATGAATAAGAGGGTAGGGAGACCCATAAATCTCCTTAGTAGGAATAAAACCACTTCTAATGTGAATGTGGATCATCTTATCAGCTATATAAAGTGCTCTTTGGTGTGAATATAGGTTGAAGCATGTGGATGGGGTCAATTTTTGCCAAATCAACAGCGCTAGTATGGAGGTAGTGGAGAGTTATTGAGGGAAAATGCAATGTTAGTGGGAGGGAGTCTCCATGAGAGTAGCATATTTAATGTGTGGGACAAAGGGTGAGGGGGCTCACAAAGCATATAAGGAAAGGGATGGTAGCCATAGAAGGTATTCTGAATATTTTTTTATCTTTGGTCTTTTATGACTTTCTGTAAACTTTAGCTGTTTAGCGAAGCCTACTGTGTTGTTTAGCACAAGGGTGTTCCAAGCAGAAATCCCACCCTCATCCTCGGGGGACTTCGAGTGCCCACTTAGGAGAGGTTCCTTGAACTACATTCCAATATCTGGCATCAGGCCAAGCTTCCCCCTTCATCAGTAGCGCAGTTTATTTTAGGAATTGCATTACTCTGCAGGGCAGTTGCAGTGAAGGGTCAGGTACCCAAGTCAGTGAGCCTATTTTCTAGTGGGGGGAGAAACCCTTCATCCGGGAGACCTATTGGGAGGCTCCTTGAGATTAATTTTCATTATCCAGCATCAGGACAAGCTTCATTCATCTTCAGTAGTGCAGTCTCCTTCATAAATTTCTTTATTTTGTAGGGCAGTTGCATTAGAGGGCTTAGTGCCCAAGTTTGTGAGTTAGTTTTCCAGTTAGGGGAGCAGCCCTTCATCTGGAGGATATATTGGAGGAGTATCGTAAATTTTTATAGCATATCACCCAAATCCTTTCAGTTACCCAGTTTTAGTGAATTACTCAGCCCTAGGGCTGCAACTTTCATATGTTGTGTCTCCAGAAACCCCTTCTGGGTTGTCTTGGATTGGTGCTAGAAAGCCTAGATCTTTCATCCTTGAATTATCTAAGCAGTATATTAGTAGTCCTTTGTATTTTAAACTTTACCCTGTAGTTATCCTCCATTGGAATGCACATTCATATGTTCTCTGGAATTTTATGTAGCAGCAACATTTCATATTTAATGTATTGGGTCCTTTGAGGCTTGTTTTGTCTAGCTTGAGTGTCTCTTTCCTCAAGATATTGTACTCATTTCTCTGCTATAATGTGAAATAAAATGTCTCTTTGATATCCTCCTATTTATGTATTGATATTTTACTGCATTTTCCAGTTTTATATGATATATTCTTCTTTTTCCTAATTTGGAATATTACAAATTTTGTAGTTGCTTGAGGACAAGCAACGTTTTGGCAAGGAGGACTGTAATATTCCCAATTTTCCATCAGTTAATTGGAATATTAGAGTTCCTAATTTTTTTAATTAATTAAGAGGGTAGAGGGACCCATAAACCCCATAGACAAATAAAATCCACTTTTGGTGTCTGTATGTGGGTTATTAGATAGTAGATCTGCATTATGGAGTAGAGGAGAAACTTATTAATGAAGGAAGAGTGGAGATCATCCATCATTAATGAGGAAGATCATGGAGATAGTGGAGGAGTCAAAGTAAGATCATGAAGGAATAAAAGTAAGATCATAGAGCATTAATGATTAGATGATGGAGGAAATGGTGCATTAAATGCACACATGATGGAGAGAGTGGAGATTAAATGTAGAGATGATGGAGATCATTGAGAGACATTGCAGTCTTCATGGAGGCTAGTGGCCACATGTGCAACGCAGTAATGAGGTGGGCCAACGCTAGGGGAGGCTACCAAAGCATAAAAGGAAGATGAAGGTATCCATATAATGCAGATTTTAGATTTGGATTTCTCATTTGACATTTCTTTTCACACTTCAAATGTTTAGCTAAGTCTGCAGTGTTTTTTACCACATGGGTGTTCCCGAGTGGGAATCCCACCCTTACCCATGGGGGACTTCGAGTGCCTACTCTGGGAAGGTTTCTTTGAGTAGCCATTCATCATCAGGAATTGGTGCCACTTTCAACCCCTCTCTACAACACATTGATATTCAAGAATTACGCATTCATGCTTGAGGGTTTGAGAGGAGGAAGGTAGTTCTTGGAATTTCAGCTAAGAAACGAGTGGAGGATTCATCATTTCAACTTGTGCTTATATTTCAGTATTCTAGGATAATCATATTGATATCCGACATCAGGACATTAGTATACACCTCCATGCAGCAACATTTCCCCCGGGAATTGCACAGTCTAGTCCTATAGATCCATTAGAGGAAAGAAGTTTCTAGTATTTCAGCAGGAAATCATGTGATGGATCATCCCCTCACTTTTATGAGATTGTTTCCATCATTCTTGAGTAGCATTGAATCATCTAGCATCAGGATATAGCTTCAGCCTCCTTGATAGTGCAGTTATTTCCAGTTGTTGTGTATTCAGCAGCTGCAACTTGGGAGGAGGAAGGAGGAGATAGATCTCAAGCTTCTAGCTTGGAGATCTGGAGGAGGGATCAACTCTTCTTGAATTGAGCTGATTGTGTATCATTGCAACCATATTATCTTCAATTTGAGCAGTAGATATGCATGCCCAATAGTCATTTAGTGCAGGCTCTAGGAGGGTGATTTTCCAAGGTTGTTAGATCTGGAAATCCTTTCTTGGTTATTTTGAGTTTTCATCATAGAGCCCGGATCAGAAATCCCAGCATCATCTGTGCTCCAGAACAACCATATCTACACATTCCCTTTAAACAAACAGTTATATTTCCAGCATTTATAAAAGGGACAATGTAGTATGGCCTCCAGTAGTCCAGTAGTTAAACAATGCATTATTTGAGAGGAATTAAGGGTCATTCTATCCTTCTAGTTTGGATTGAGTGCTTCTAATTTTGAGCATTGCTGTACTTGTATTTTCACCTCCCACTAATAAAATGACTCAGCTATTTTTTCTATTTGTATGGTGTTTATTTCTTATGTGTACATTGTTGTAGATTCCAACTATTGTGTTTCTATATTCCTGTCATTCCCATTTTGGGATATTACACATGCGATGCCTTTAGCGCAGTGGCCTGTCCTTCCAATTTTTCTGCAAGTGCGGTCGAGGCAGGGACTACTACAAAATTGATCAATTTTGGCTTCGAGGTTGGCACATCAAGCCTCTACTGCAAGGCATGCTTCTTCTTATGTCTATTATTTACGCTTAAGTTCTGCTACTTGCTACTATGACACAGTGGAAATGTGGTATGCTCAGTTTTCTCTGTATTGTAGCTCGTCCACAATGATATTGTGGATCATGTGGAGCGTCCCTGTTGGAAGTATAGTGAGATCAACATTGATCTTTCTAGAGGCTTGGAGAGTCACACATAGAGTTGGAAACTCGACTTGGATGGCTTGTATGGGGATATGAATGAGGTGGCTATCCCTGGTTGATGATAATACTGCAATGATCGGCTGCACCATGGTGACAGGCATGCTCGATTGATGCTGGATTGCTTGGGCCATGCTCGCTTGTATCAGACTCGCCTTAAATTTCAGCTCTTGGATTATGGTCTGCACTTTTTCAAGTGAAAATTTTTACTATGCCTCCAGATCTGTCGACATATCCTTAGTTGCAGACATCATAGTATTGACAATCTCATTAAGGCCATCCTCTGTCAACGTGAGGTCCTTAGCGTTGGCTTCTTTGGTCTCTTTTGTCTTCTCTCGTGGACCTCTCACAAGTTGAGAGCCGTGCTTTTCCCCCTTGGCAGTCTGCGATGCCAACTCTTTGACAGTTTGAGCCTCAGTCTCCTTGGGACCTACACCATTCTTTTCATGCATTGTCTCCTTCTCAAGATCAGTGGTCTCACCGGTTGTGGTTAGTGTGGTGTCTCCTCTGGTTTCTTTACCTGTTTTCTGCATACCTATTCTGGGCTTAGTTGGAGTCTTTACAATGGATGAGGAGGCACCTTCCATGGTGCGCGTCTTCAACCAATATGGTGGCCACTCTACCATGACGTGCACTAAGTCATCCTCTGTGACCAAATACGACAACTCATACCAAATGCCCTCAACAACACCCTTCAAGAAAATATGGATATTATGGAACATCAATTTAAAGTATATGATCATCTTGTATTTATCATAAAAGGTTGGGGACAAACTTGACTTTTATTGAATGGTTTGACATAACACCAAATAAAAAAGGACCCAAAAAAAAATTATATTCATTAATGCACGCTAGAATTGTTGAGTTCGGAAGTGTGGCATATCACACGGCTTTACACATGTCGGGCTGAATGTCGAGAAACTATGTTTCTGCCAGTGTCTTCCAGTTGATTAGAATTATCAAAAGAAATAACCAGGTGTAATAAAAATGCTTCATGTCCTCCTGTGCCTCGTGCACATTCTTCAGGAATTATTTGCAAAGGTACTGGTCCCAGTTGTATTGAACTCCCTTCTCGCACTGCCCAGCGAGTGAAATGACTTGGGTTGTGGCTTCCTTTGGTATGAACTTCCTCATCCTTTTGTCAGCTAGGATGAGAATGCAAAATCAGATAGCGGGGTCATTGATCTTACTTAAAACAAACTGGTGACTATGGTGCATGACTTGATAATCATTCTTGATTTTATCCGCAATCTTATTTTATTGGCCTTTACCTCTGAAGTCTTCCACAGGATCTGCGCCTTGGTCAGGCAAGCTGACGGTCTAATGGATCAATGCGACATCGATTAGTATGCACTCCCCAATCCATAAAAAATCATCATGAACTAGTGAGAGCAACTGTCACACACAGATATCATTGATTGGGCTACACCCGAAGTGTGTATTATTTAAAAAATTTAGCAACCCTACCTTGTGCAGGCCCAACACCCAATGCTTCGACTCCATGCGCACTATTTCTCCCTTATAAGGAATCTAGTCTAAGTATCGTTGAGGCGCGATCTTGGGAAATTTTTCCTTATCTATGAGGTCCCAGTCCTCCATATTTAGCATTGGAACTTTAGCAAACATATTTCCTTTCTTCAGTACATTCTCCGGTATTAATGCCATACTGATGTAACCACACACCTTGTCAAGGTCCTTCAAGACCTTCACCAAAGCTTTTTGTGGTGCGAAATATGTAGGAAACCTCAAAATAGGGGAAATCTCTACCACATCCTCTTCCTCCATTATTTTCTGAGACAACTTTTCCATGAGTTTCTTTTGGCACTCAGTTGTAGAGGAGCCCGGCTTAGGGGTCTTCTCTCTAGGGTATTTCTAGGACCTGAGGTCTATCCCTTCTTGTTTTTAGCTAGCACAGGGGTCCCACTGGCCTGTGTAGTGGGTTCCTCTTCGTGTCTAGTGGCTGTAATACTAGTTGGGATTACGTGGCCTAAACCTCTACGGTGCAATTCCTCCTTAAACAACGGATTGAGACCATACATAGACTTCAGACAAAGGCTAGAAATCAAATAGCTCAAGTCAAAAAAATCACACAGAAGGTAAAGGGAACTAATGCGACCCCTTCGGTCATATTTATAGCTTAGGCATGCCTTAAACGGTCTCTTATGCATTAATGTGGCTACATAAATGATAAAACGACTTCAAATAAGGCATAATATCCTCATTAAATACAATTTAGATGCCCCCACAAATGGTAAGAATCATGTATTATCTATATTGACTATTCCAACGGTTATATTCTTGGACTTCTGTGACTCAGTAAACCTCCACATGCAGCTATCGTGTGCACGTCACACCTGTTTGTACATCTACCATCCCTTTTGCATAGATCTAGTTCTCTGACCATATAGTCATTTGGTGCGCACAGGGAGAGTTTCATCCTTGTATGGATTCAATCGGCTTCTATTGACATACCCAAGAATATTTTCTCCACTCAATGTGGTTAGGCACACCGCACCTCTTTCGGTGATCTCCTTATCAATATATGGTCCTAGATAATGAATCTTGAACTTACCTAGGTGGCACGCAAACTTGTTGTCATACAACAAGACCAAATCTTCTTCATTAAAGACCTGATGTCTAATATGCCTATCATGCCATGCCTTTTCATGTGCCTTCTGCACTTTCTGATGGAAATTTGCAATAAAGTGACCCTCTTCTAGAGCGACCAACTGTGGCAACTGTTCCTCCACAATATCCCATCCTGACATATTTTTGAATGCTTCAATTCACATACTTGGAACAATATACTTAATTGGCATCACAGTTTCCTACCTAGACACCATCCTAAATGGTGTCTTTCCTATCAAATTCTTCCATGTAGTTCAATATTCCCAAAGGATCGTAGGTATACGCACATCCCAATATTTCTGGTTAGCATTACAAATATTAGTGAGCTTAGTCTCTATAATATTCCAAAATGGAAAAGACAGGAATATAGAACAAAATACTGGAAAATAGTAGTGAATATAAATACACCAATATATGAGACAAATCTAAATCCATATTATTATACATATCAGCAATAATGGGCACAAAATATTGAGGATAAAATCACTCAAGCAATACAATACAAGCCTCCAACAAACAAATATGCCAATACATGAAATATAACTTTTATACAAATGCCATGAACCAATAATGAAGTTTTAGTGAGTATGCTGCTACTGGATTTATAAAATGATATGGATATATTTTTATATAGCTCAAATGGTGTTGGGGATAGAGATATATACTCCCAAGGACATTTCCAAGACAACCCAGAAAGGGTTTCCGGAAATACCCAAAATACCAAAATGTCGGAATGAAACCCTAGGGTTGAATAGCAACTACAACTGAATAACTGGAAGGAGGTGGCTGAAACTGATGTAGAAATGTATATATTTCCTCCAATAGATCCTCCAAGTGAAAGGTTGATCCCCTCACTGAAATTCTAACCCTCCAATTGAAGCACTGAAACCTCCACTGCAAATGCACACTGAAACAATTATGATGGAATCTACATTGTATGAGATGATTATAGATTGGCATGGTGCCAAATAATGAAATAAATCCCAAGGACCTTCCTTTCTATCCTCCCAATGGAAAGGCTTCCTCTCCACTGAAAAAAAAACTCAGAAAGTGGCCCTAACAAACCTCCATTTCTTATACCCTGCAACACAACACAAATATAGAATAGACTGCGTTGTACAAGAAGACTGAAGCTTGGCTAGATGCCAAATAGTGGTGATGTAGCTCAATAACCTCTCCTAAGTAGGCACTCGAAGTCCCCCAAGGATGAGTGTGGGATTCCCGCTCAGGAACACCCTTGTGCTAAACAACACAACTGACTCCGTTAAACAACTGAAGAGTGCAGTGACAGTCATAGGTACCAAAAAATAAATAATCATCTAACATATCCCCTATGGCTGCCTTCCCCTTACTTATATTCATTATGAGCCTTCTCACCTTTTTTCCCACTCATTAAAGCCACTACTCTCATGGAGAATTTCTCCCATTAACACTGCATTGTCTCTCATTGATGATCCACTCTCTCCATACTAGTGTTGTTGATTTGGTCAAACTTGACCTTGTCCACGTGATTTAGCCCCTTTTCACACATGAGGGTGCTTTATCCAGTTGTTACGATGATCCCTATTCACATTAAGATGGATTTTATTCGTACCAAATAAATTTATGGGTCTCCCTGTCCATTATTAATCTATCTAAATGATAAAAGAAAAAATTAATATTCCAATTAGCTGCAAGCTAATTTTGGAATACTACAGTATTCCCCTCCCAAATTTTGTTTTTCCTCAAGAAAATACAAGGATAGAACTGAAAATCCTCCTCTCCTCCTCCTGCATCATCCTTATATGATAAGCTTCTCCACTGAACAAGATGATCTCTCATCAATATGTCCCCTAGTTAATCCTCCCAAATGTACAAGTTAGCCTTTGGTGACAAATCCAAATGGATATCATCATGAAGAAGTGGGATATCCATGGAGGAAACTATATGTTTTATAGAGGCTTTATTGAGGCATGGAATCTGAAAAATATTGGTAACCTTCATTCCCATGTGAAGCTCCAATCCCCAAGCTATCATCCACACAAAATGAATCACCCTCCAAAATGATAGTTCATAGAAAAACTCTTCCACCTTTGGCTCCTGCAATGTAGGTGGGCTGCATAGCTGAACATGATAGACCAAATTTTCTATCCCATGTTGTCTCTCTCTCCACTTATGATATGTGTAGTGTGGCTATTGATTTTGGGTTGCATCAATGTTTCTCTCAAGAGGGAAGAAGGCAACTGGATCCTCAAAGACCCACTCTTTGGTTTTATGAACCTTGTTTTCCCAATCCATCCCATATAAAATGAAAAGGACATCATCATAATATGGCATCCAAATGAGAAATATATTGAGTGTGATGTGTAATTCTAGATGGTGCCAATAGTTTCCCATGTGGTGACAACATATTTTTGCTAACTTCAGTTTCAGAACATAATGTGGCAAGTTATATCCCAACCATTTGCTAGATGTGCATGTTTTCTCATATACTAGAAAATAGTCAATGGAATTATGTATCAAATGAGCATACCAAGAATAGAATAATACTTTGCCAAATCCATACAAGAGATGGCTATCTCCATCACTGATGTTGGTCTTAGAAATACCATGAAGCCCAAATAGAAACTTGGCCTCTTGTGGAGCAATGCACTGTATATAAATGGTAAGAGAATGAAAATAATTTATTAGATTATCAATAAGTGCAAAAACACAGCTCTTACAATGTACTGTGAGTAAGTTGATAATGAGATAGATGGATTATCTCTCCATAGTGGTCTGATATGTCTCCATGAGACCTTGGTGCATGGAAAGGAATGAACAATGTGCTGCATGTAAAGCCTCCTTCTTGTGCTTGGAGATCCAAGTCAAGAAGCTCATATCTTGGTAATATATGTCTCCATCCACCACTCCATCACTCTCATCTCTTACTTTCCCTTCAAGTGCATCATATGTGAAGTGATCCTTGGAACACTCCATCAATAGATCCCAACTCCCAAGTGACAGCGTTGTTGGCCTTTGTGATAAGTCTCATGTCATCTCATGACTCCATCCTTTGACATGCCAAATGCTAAAGCCACATGCCATAATGCTTCTACATATGGGAGACTCCTTCCTGTGTGGGAGTACAACATGATCCTCTAAATCTAAAGAGTAGCCCCTTTGCACCATGATTGTGCCACCATCTACTCCTGAAACATCATGCAAATTATGGGAGAAAATCAACCCATAATCCCAAGAGTAACCAAAGAAAAAATGACTCTTGCTGCCTTCTCATCTCATCATCATACAAGTCACGGAGTAACATCATGGTGATTGACTTGTAGAGTGCCTCATACAACCAAATCTTATGCTGCTATATCAAATGTGTGCCATGCAATGCCCAAAACCATAACATACCTATTGACATAGGATATGTCACATGATGGCCAAAATCTTTCAAGAGTAGCCAACATAGCCATGCCTCATGTTTCCTTGTATCATAGATCTACAAGAGGCTCACCAACCTCTTTCTCATCATCATCCACACCCATTTAGCCAAATGTGGGTGTATCCTACCATGCTCCAAATTGGTATCCACCTCATGGAGAATACCATCCTCCAAAATCTGATCACTATCTTTGCACTTCATGAGATGTTGAAGTTCAACCTCTTGGAGATATCCACATGAATACCACTCATCAATGACCAAGTTGAACCCATAAGGTTCCAAAGATGTTGTAGGCAAAAGTTTCTCATTGAGTTGTGAAGTGCTCATCAAGAAGGATCTCTCATAATAATGAGAGATGTTATCCATCATAAGATGTCTTCCATCAACCATCTTCCTATCCAATGCTACACAAGTATAATGGTCATCAGAATGTCCTAATAATATTCCAGACCCCAACTTATCACTGCTGCTCAATGACAACACTAATGATCTCCATGATGGTGCATCTGCTGTCTCATGATCATGCACAATGTTGAACACATAGTTATGCATTGGATTGATTAGGATTATGCTGATCCTATGTTCCAAAACTCTACACTCCAACCCAAAGTGTTGTGTGCAGCTCAACAATAAGAAACCAGGATGGCTATACATCTCCTCCTTGAACTAGTCAAGGGTCCTCTGCGCAATGATAGTTTGCTGCTCCAAATCAGCAGTGTGCTTTGACCCTAGGTCATGCAATTGCCCTGATGGCATGTCCCCACAACTCTCCATATGATGTGCTGAAATAATAGGAAGTGGAAATTTATGCACGCCTCGGTTAAGTTGATCCTTGGGAACAAGGGTTCCTCCTACCGGTGTCATGACTCCTCCAACTGCTGGTGATGGCGATGGCTACTCTTATACTGCTTCACTAGCACTGGTATAAGTCTCCTCCTCCTCATGCATCTCCTGAATAATGCATGGGACTCTAAATGCTAAGAGATTAAGACCACTTTGCAAGGATGCAAGTGTTCCTTCTCCTAATGCAATTACTCCTGCGGCAAGTGGTGGTGGAAGTTGTTCTTCTTCTGGTTTTCTTCTATCAAACTTCTTGATCAACCTTTGAGTAAAATATGCATAAGCAGACACTCTTGCATGTTTCAAATGGCTGAAGCACCGAATTTTTGCTTCACCCTCAAGGTGCAGAACTGAAATCTCAACAGCTTCTATTTCTAATACTATATGTAGTAGGAAGAATGCATCTAACTTCCTTTTCCAAGCCCTTGTTGTGCATGTGGATGACCCATCAAATGTAGACAATAGAAATATATTGTGTCTCTTCCTTCTATTGCTGCAAGGTCTCCTCTCTTCTTTGATCTGAATAAACTACTGGAGAGTTAGATTCTCCTTGAAAGCCCTTGATTGAGATTTATATTCTGCAAGATACTCACTTAGAGTCTCATGATCTAAGTTTCCTCCATCTCCATGTCTTTCACCTTCCTCTTCAAAGAAAGTGGACATAGTGGATTTCTTTGGAGCTCTATGAAATACCGGTTTTCTCTGTTGCTGATAGGAAGTGCATGGACCTTCCTCATCTTGAAACCCTCTTGAGGTCTCATTTCATCTCTCCATTCTCATTTGATTGACCTCCTTGGAGAGGTTCTTCATAGATATGAAAAGATATGAGGCAAATCTCATTCCTTCCATCCTTGTAGATCTCTTTTTATTTTATTCTTCTTCTTCTTATTCTTTTGATATCATATTGGTTGAAACTCATAGGCTGAACCACGATTATGCTCTGATACAACTGTAATATTCCAAAATGGAAAAGACAGGAATATAGAACAAAATACTGGAAAATAGCAGTGAATAGCAATACACCAATATATGAGACAAATGTAAGGCCATCTTATTATACATATCAGCACTAATGGGCACAAAATCGTGAGTATCAAATCACTTAAGCAATACAATAAAAGCCTCCAACAAGAAAATATGCCAATACATGAAATATAAATGCTATACAAATTCCATGAGCCAATACAACGCAATTTTAGTGAGTATACTGCTACTGGATGTATAAAATGATATGGATATGCTATTAGATAGCTCAAAAGGTGCTGATGATAGAGATATCTACTCCCAAGTGCATTTCCAAGACAACCCAGAAAGGGTCTCCAGAAATACCCAAAATACCAAAATGCCAGAATTTAGCCCTAGGGCTGAATAAAAGCTGCAACTAAATAACTGTAAGGAGGTGGATGAAATGTAGAAATATATATATCTCCTCCAATATATCCTCCAAGTGAGAGGTTGATCCCCTCACTGAAATTCTAACCCTCCAACTGAATAATTGAAACCTCCATTGCAAATGCACACTGAAATAACACAGTCTATGATGAAATCTGCACTGTAGGAGATGATAATAGATTTTCCTGGTGCCAAATAATGAAATAAATCCCAAGGACCTTCCTTTATGGCCTCCTAATGGAAAGGCTACCACTCCACTGAAAAACAAACTCAGAAAGTGGCTTTAACAAACCTCCACTGCTTCTACCCTACAACACAACACAAATCTAGAATAGACTACACTATAGAAGAAGACTAAAGCTTGGCCAAATGCAAGATAGTGGTAATGCAACACAATAATATCTCCTGAGTAGGCACTCTAAGTCCCCCAAGGATGAGTGTGGGATTCTCGCTCAGGAACACCCTTGTGTTAAACAACACAACAGACTCTAATAAATAGTTGAAGAGTGCAAACAGTCATACAGAGCACAAAATCAATAACCATCTAACATATCCCCTATGGCTACCTTCCCCTTCCTTATATGCATTGTGAGCCTTCTCACCTTGGGTCCCACTCATTAAATCCACTACTCTCATGGGGACTTTCTCCCATTAACACTGCGATGTCTCTCATTGATGATCCACTCTCTCCATACCAGCATTGTTGATTTGGTCAAAATTGACCTTGTTCACATTCTTTAGCCCCTATTCACACATAAGGGTGCTTTAACCAGTTGTTAAGATGATCCATATTCACATTAAGAGGGATTTTATTCCTACTAAATAGATTTATGGGTCTCCCTACCCACTTATTCATCTATCTAAATGACAAAAGAAAAAACTAATATTCCAATTAGCTGCAAGCTAACTTTGGAATATTATAGTATCTAATATCTTATTGAAAGCCTCAACCATGCCATTCTCTTGTGGGTGATACGGAGTACTGTTATGATGATGAATCCAAAATTCTTCCATCAGAGCTTCAATGGTTTCACTCAGAAAGTGCGTACCTCAATCACTCATCGGGATCTTAGTGCATCCAAACCGAGTCAATATGTTCTCAAAGATTAAGTGTGAATCTATGTCGACAATAAAATCCTTCACCGGGCTAGCTTCGACCCATCTAGTCACATAATCTATCACATTTATTATTTAACACGCACCTATCTTCTTCCCTACAGGGTCAATAGGTCCAACAAAATCTATGGCCCATTTATCAAACGCTTGCAACGCCATCTGTGGGTGCAAGGGATTATCATCTCTAAGTGATGTATATACTATCCTTTGGCATACATTGCATGTGCTTCAATGCACATATGCATCATTTTTCAGCATGGGCCACCATAAACCACCCCGAAAATTCTTCTGCGCAATGGATTTCCTTGCATAGTGACCTTTGGAAATCACTCCATGATCTTCAGCTAAGATATATTGTCTCTCAAAATCTAATACATATCGTCACAAAAATTCATCTACACCTATTTTTTATAGATGACAGGAAATTAGAGGGAAGTCAGCTACGCACACAACCAACTCTTTCTTCTATTGCAATGTATACTCCTCAGGCACACGTCCAGTAGTCAATAAATGAATGATATCAAGGAAATGATCATCAACCACCTTTATAGAAAATAAGTGCGCATATGGTAACCCATCTTCCAAACTAGTAGGTTCTTCTCCATTCTCAATGCGTGATAGATGGTCTGACCCAACATTCAGTCTCCCTGGCTTCACAATGACTTAAAAATAATACTCCAAGAACAAAAGAAACCACCTACAGATACCCCCCCCAACACAGGCTTATTGACCAGGTACTTCAATGCAGAGTGATCAATAAACATCTTAAAGTATCCTCCTAATAAATAACGGCTGAATTTCTACAGTGCATAAACCATATCCAATCCTTCTCTATTCGTAGTTGAATAATTACGCTATGCTCTTGATATTTTCCTACTCACAAATACAATAGGGTGATCAATCTCCCCAACTCTTGGCTATGCTACAATAGCTCTGGGCATGATTCAGGAGGCATCAACATGCACATGGAATACCTTCGACCAATCTCGAAAGAATAATATGGGCGTAGTTACCATCTTCTCCTTTGGCAATTCAAAACTCTTATGAAATTATTCATCCTAATATAATGAAGCATTCTTCCTGAGAAATTTCACCATGGGCATAGTGATTGGCACATAACCTTGAATGAACTTCCGATAGTATCCTGTATGCCCCAAAATTGGGCACATTTGTTTGACATCCACGGGAACTTCCAAATTAACAATCACTACGATCTTCACAAGATCTACCATCTATCCTTGTTGGCAGAAAATATGACCCAAAAATATCCTGAATGGCACAAAAAATAGGCACTTCTTCAAATTAAATGAGATATGATATTTTCTACAGGTATCCAACATTAGGCGCATAATTAATACATGCTTCTTCAACAACCCGAATATAGTCCAATCATCAAAGTATGCTTCTAAAAACTTTTGAATGTATTCCTTAAATGCAGCTACTATTATCCGTGAGAAGATAGGAGGTGCATTCTTCAACCCAAATGGCATGGATGTATACTAAAAGTATCCCCATTCTATTGCAAAAGTTTTTTTACTTCTATCCTCCAGCACAATCTAGATATGATGATATCTTGAGAAACCATTTGTAAATGAATAAGTCTGTTTTCCTCCTACATTGTCGAGGATCTCATCATAAAATGGGGTTGGGAATGAATCATGTATGCAGGCATCATTCAGTTTGCACAGATCCATGCAAATCCTTATTTCTCCTTTAGTATTTTTATTTTGTACCACCATAGGACTTACGCAATTAGATTATTCCACTAGTTCTATAATGCTTGCATAAACCATTTTATCCAACTCTTCCTTCACTTTCTTCTTATATTTTGGATTCAATCTATACGGGTGTTGCTTCACAGGTCACGCATCAGGTTTCAAAGTAATTTTCATGACCCCAAGCTCTCCAATTATCCATTTCAACTCAGAAAATTTTGTATGAAATGGGTCATGATACTCAGTCAGCAGCTCGACAACCTTTCCCACTATATCATCATCCCAGTAATCTCTAATCTTTGCTAACTTCAATTGCTCTTATGTACCAATGTTCACTTGTCGCATCTTCAGAGGCTTAGTGACATCTAGTGAGGTAATGGAAGGCCCAACAACTGCACATTGTCCCTCGTATTTAGGGATCGTGATATTTGTTGGATCTTCTTCATTCTCTTCTTCTGTCATATTTCTACAATTGAAAATATCCCTCATTTCCGCATCCCATGTTGGCAAAGTGCACTCTATATTTGGATTTTTTGTATCAAAGATAACATCCTGAGTACATCTCAGCACATTACCCAAGCAATCAAGCCCACTCTCAAATTTGAATGTAAAAATGAAACTTTCGGTTAGCATCGACCATTCATTGGTTCATCGGTGCAGCTCTATTTCCAGGTACCAATCAGTAGGCACCTTCCCAAATGTATGGATGAACATGTGCACCCATTCTGGTCATGGCTCTATGACCGAAACATCAATCCACTTGGCCATATGTCTACACACATCATGCTTTCCGGAATAAACCTCTTTCATTCTAGTAGTTGGACACTCAAATAAAAATCTCATCATTCAAGTACATTCTTCCCAGTTTACCATGTTTCCTTTGTGAATTTCCCACCATCCTGATGGAGTAGCATGAAATGCTATATCCAATGCATGGAATCAATTTCCTTCTAGAATAGTTCTTTCAGGTTCTCCTGAAAACATGTTCAAATTAGTTAAACCATCATAATACATCAATTCTCGTACCTTTGATGATATACAGTAAAAGGATCTGGTCACTTGATTGCAACGCAATGCATATACTTCATGTAACTAGTTCTTCCAGTTCTCCAACTCTTCATCTGAATTTGAGAAGAATGAAATATATTTTTCCCAGTTAAACCTTCCATCAATTATTGGATTTATCCAATCATCGCCTCACACAGTCAGCTTATACATATGGTAAACATCATCATCCACACGCACTGGTTTTGTGTATCTTGCTCCTTCTGCGGGATCTAGGGGCACTACAACACTGGTTCCATTATTCTCAAATACCATATTTCTCCTTTTAATATTTATGATTCTATTTGTATCAATAGCCCAATATAAACCCAACAATGCAGGATAAGGATCAGTATCATCTATGATCTATATCACTTCAAAATATGTAAGCACCTTAACTCCTTCAATATTGACTACAACCTATGAAAGTATTCCTAATTGAATGATTTTCCTATTGATTCACCATGCGCAACTGAATAATAGACCACTCCAAATTAGGCTCTCCCATGTGTTTCCAAGTTTTCTTAGGTAAGACATTTGCATCAGACCCTAGATCCAAAATGACCTGATCCATCTCATAAGCATCGATCTGAGTAGAAAGCACATCTCTTGTCCTGTTCTTCTTTTGTTCTTATAGATATTTTTGATAGCTTTCTATTCCATCTGAGTTTGTTCTCTTTATGCGTAGTTATCTATCAATTCTTGAATATTCCCCACTACCTTCTTGTTATGTAATAGTTTGATGCAAGCTTGTAAGAATGGCTTTATTTCTTCATCTACTCCTGCCACATCCATAGGTCTAGCTGATGTTAATGCACTTGCTTTTGTAAACCCATTCTTTGCTTCACCAAAAGTGTCTTTTTCACAATGTAAATCAAATCCATCATTTTTCTCGAGTTCCTTTCAAATCCATAGGTCAGCATATGGATTCTTTCCTTTGTCCTCACTAGTGGTTGTGCCACTTCTAGTGACAACATTCATTCTAGGATCCTCTTCGTGCATCTTCGCATTGACCATCTGAATATTTTGTGTCAGAGTTTATGTTTTCTTCTCCTGCATATTAGCAATTAAAACAGGACAATATTCAATTACATGATCAAAATTCCTATAGTACCTGCAAGATTGTCGTGCAGGATTTGGACAGTTGTGAGCATAATAACCAGCATCTCCACAATTGTAGCAGATGATTTGTCCCCTTCATTGACTAATTGATCCTCCTCCTTTTCCTCATCCTATAGTCTAGAATCCACCCCACCCAGATGGGGATGATAGTGAGGTAGGTTCATCCTGCATTCTATATAACTCAGCTTTGTCAATCATCAAATCAAAAATTTGACAATGTTGTTCATCATGTCCTAGTGACAAGCAGAATCTACAAAAAAACTGATTTAGCTTAGATATATAATTTCCAATCCTTGGACAGTAATCCATTTCATGCAGACCCGCACAATGACAAATTTTTCACCATACTGTATGTGTCCCACTCGATCGAATAAATCTCTTCAGTGGGCTTGGTCCTCCAGCGTGAAGATAATCATTTGGGACATTCACGCAATATGCTCACACAGACTACCATGTTCACACAATAGCATATTAATCCACAATTTTAAAGATTATATGAAATTACCTCTAGGACCCTTGAAAAATATTCTTTGTGCATCAGAATAACACACAAATTGATTAATAAAAAAATCAGTTACAAATCCTCCCAAAACACGATCGATCCAATGATCTATCGCATGTGTAATTGTATTTTTGGTCTTTTCTAACTATTGTACCAATTCTGGAGTCCATTGAGTGACTGCGCCATCCTTCGAACAAGTATTAAATTCAGTCAATGAAGACAACCACTCATACAGCGCTATTGCAAAGGAAGCAATGAATATCTCCTGGACTTATGTATAAATGTACTTTTGAACCCAATATTCAGCAGCTAATTTAGAACTGTGATTTTCTTGGATCGTGAATTCAAGGATATTTTTATCCAACCAATCTTTTAATTTTTTCTGCATAGGATGCCAATACATCAATTCTCCCTCAAAATGATCCTAGTCCTATGTTATGTCGAATTATGAATTATGGATAAATCACTCTTCCCTAGACAAGTGATTATCTAGAATAACAGATTAAAGACTTTGCGACTACTTTTCCTAACTATGAACAGACACACAGAATGAAATAAGAAGCTTACTTTGAGTCCAAGCACTTCCAAAGTCTCCTTCTGTCACTTTTGCTGTAGCTTCAAATTCCAGCCGGTTGTGCAAAATATTTACTGCAAGAATGAACACTAAACAGAAAGAGATAGAAATAATATAGATGTCTATTCATGTTATTTAGCTAAATCAATGAAGAATAAACCATATACATCAGATAATAATTCATAATATAGAAAACATGAGCTTATACAGAAACATATGTGGGAAAGTAAGCAACAATATTTATTAATGGATAGAAGGGGAGGTTACAACCTAGTGATTGATTTGAAGTGACCATCTCTAGTAGCATCCCAAGCTCATCACAATGCAGATCTCTCCAGCAGCATGTTACACAAATCAACTCCTCAATTGAAATTCCACCAGCATTTCTCTACTCAAATTATTTCTTATCAAAAACTAAGATCTGTGCTCAATTTATAGAGGAGCTTAAGCTAGTTTTACAATCAATGAATTTCTAATAATAGGAAAGACATGTTCCCAATCTTGTAGATGTCAAATGGACACATGGATTCGAAGTTTTACACATGTTAACTCTTCTAGAAGGCACTGGCCAAGTGGATATTTCAAAACAATGATAATTTTGCTCCCAATGTGACCAACACACCTATGAGTGTTGGGAAGTGCCTTGCAAAGAAGCCTTGAATGGGGCTACCTACATATGCAACACACTTAGTACCTTTATAGGTAGCGTTGATGAGCTCTCATATGATATATTATAAACTTAAAATATTGGAAACCTTTGCAGATGAAAGTCATGAATGATCTGTCTTGTTCTTTATCTTAGGGAATGTAGCAAATAAAATGATAGGGATGATAGACCCTATTCATTGGTCATAGAGATTATGTCCAGTTAACCAGGTCATTTGGAATGATGCCCAAATTTACCTACAACAATTTTCCCCCTAAAGAATGAATTCAAAATAATAATAACAATATTTTGGCTGAGATGATTTACACTATGATGGGCTGGAGATGAAGTGGAGTGGTCACCTGCATCAATATTACAATACATTTCATCATGATATATCCTCTTGATCATAATTTCTAAGGGTAGGCATTCCCAAGTTCAGCACATAAACAATCTAATAACATGTACATAATTCAGAAAGTCGTCTACATTGGAATGTTGCCCAATACAGACATACCTACAGATATAGGCCCATGCTTGGATGACGATCTGTATGTAAGGTCACCATATAGATGATGTGTACAAAAATCCTAAAATCGTAGCCTGGATAGCTGAAACTAGATCCAGGGTCTTCTTATCTCGTTCACTCGATCATTCGGGTACAAGTCTAGCCATGTGAATATATGATTTGTAGTTGAACATGGTAAGACATCATTTGATTACCAGCCAATGATGTGAGCTATTAACAAACACGAGAAAACCATCATTAATGTCAATGGCCTTCAACGTAATGCAGTACATTTCGTAAGGCGTGAATAGATGATTTGATGTCAAACGCCAAAAAAAATCTTTCAGTCAAAAATCTGGAAATGAGGATCTTGTCGATGCTGTAACAAGCCCCATTGTACTGGAATATAATGTTTCTAAGTGAACTTCCTGGATAATGATTTTTCATCGACAAGAAGCCACCTTATTGCAAAACAGGAGTTACTGATTTCAGAGACAAAGGTATGACTTGATATAGAAATTTTCAGGGATGATGGTCATGAGAATGAAGGTTTATGAGTATTGCAGAAGGATGATTATTCATTGGATGACTTCTCTTGAACATATCGGCAACACTGAGATGAGTTGGCAGCATTGAACCAAAATTGAAGTGAAGGTATGATGAAACATAGGTATGAATGAACCTTCAAGAAGATTACCCAATCCAAACAATCACGGTGTTGGAGTGAAGTGTCATGTTCAAGAGCGACCTGCTACCATAAAAAGTTTTGTTCACTTTCCCAAATTTTCCCTGGTCATTTATCGACCAATACCTCTTTATTTTTTAACAAGATTAAGGAGGATAACATTTTCTTGATCTATAATTCAACCCTTCGGGCAAATAATGTATCGCTATTTAATAATTTAATGAGTCTAGCGATGAATGAAACTCGATTCTTGCCATGATCGACAAGCCTATCGCTATTTTATTTTTTAACGAGCTTAACAACAGTGATAGCCTTGTCCTTTTTCATATTTAGAGACCTTGAAAATGAGGATGAAATAAAACTCCATAATTACTTTTTCGTAAAGTTGTCGCTCAGATCCAAAAAAGTGTAAAATAATATCTAAGAGAACCTCTTTAGCCATGTTCTACCAAGGTATTCCTTTTTCGTAAATAATCTATCTCAGCCCGGAAAAGGGTTAAACTTATACTAGTAGATATCAATTCATTTAATTTTACGAGCTTGAAAAGACAAGTGCTCGACAATATTTTCACATTATCGGAGTCTGAAAAGAGCCGAAAGAAGACTCTAGGGGTTCCTTTTTCACTGTTATTGAAGCTCGAAAAAGAGATAAAAGTGGGCTTCAAATCCTTTTTCATTTTTAACAAAGCTTGAAAAATAAGGAGAAAAAGTATGCTTTGTGGTCAAATCATCCTTGAAATAAATCTTCCCAACTAATCTGTTCATCATTTGTAAGACCTGTTTAGAACAATCATCAAATGGATTGAAAATACTTGTTTCACGATAAAAAAACATAATAAAACCATAGTCATAGCAATAAATTCGATTTGAAAATAATTAAAAAGTGTTTTACTATTCATTTTTACCATTCCATAGTTACCATTTTCATTTTGGAGCTATGAACCTGATTTTTCCCTCGAACTTCAGCTGTTGATTGCGATCATTTCTGTTGAAGGATTTTGTTTCCGTTTGATCCAGGTTAGTGATATGAACCTCTTCTTTCCTTCAGTAATAATTTCATTTCAAATTTCTGCAAACTTTTAGGTTTTTGAGGTCCCTAGGCTAAATTATGCCCAAAAAGATGGCAACGCACCCTTGGATGTCGAAACCTGCATTGCATAGAAAGTAAATTGAAGGCTTCTTGCATACACAACACACTATCTCTTGTTAGGGACCGCGTTGGGCGCAATCTATTTTTTTTTTCATTATGCCCAAAATTTGCCTAATTTTTTGCAATGAATGGAATCTAATGGTTCATATGGATGTATTTTAGGTTTCCATCGGATTAAAATGATGATTACATGGAGGGAAAGAGAACATGAAGAATAGGATATGATTTCCTTAAATGATCCATGTATAGTAAGAGCCCTAAGAGATTGTGGACTGCTTAAGTACTTCAAGTTGTCAGGGATGAGGAAACAAATAGAAATATTTGAGTTCTTAGTTCGAGCATGGGATCTAGCTATTGAGGCATTTCATATTAAGAACCAAGTGGTTCACATAACCGTCAAGGATTTATACTTTCTTATAATTTTGTCGAGGAGAGGCTTGCTTATTTCGCTCTCAAGGTCTATTGTTGGAGGAGAGAGAGTGAGATATTATGTTTTGCAACATTGTTATCTAGGGGCAGAGCCAAGAAAAGCTAGAAAGATAAATATCTGGGATGTTAGAGATTTTCCTTTGAGAACTATCCTTTTCATGATCGCAAAACTTGTCGGCACTGTTACACTACATGTAGCAAATAGATCATATATTCAGTATGCGCTAGAGTGTATGGAGCCAACAGTCTTCAACTAGTCTGAAGTTGTTCTTTCTCATATAAAGGAACAACTGAACAAAGCAAAGGGAGGAAGGAAGAAGAACTTTAATTATGGTTCAATCCTCATATCATTTGCTTTAGAACGGATTCCACTGATGCAACCACAACATGTAACACTGGATGTGTCTAATCCTAGAGATTTACATATGTAGAGATGGGTAGAAATCATGAGTAGGCATGCAGGGCAATCGACCATTGTGTTCTTGACTACATTCTTCTCTTGGTTTCGACAACATATTGTTTCCATCAATGAGTATGCATACGCAGGCGTTGATTTCCGAGGAGATCTAGATTTATCATTACCAGAAGGCGCTCATTAGGGTGCAATGGGTAAGAATGTTTTGACCATGTTTTTTATTTTCCTAATTTTTATACAATGTTTTTGTATTTTTTATGTTTTCCCAAGACTAAAATATATGTTTGATGTAATGCAGATGTTGGTCATGTTCAACCAGTGGTGGAACCAGAGTGTGAAGAAGATGTGCCAGCAGAGAGGGCTGTCAGGAGAGAAGTCCTTCAGGATCTTGATATGGCTGAGACTCTGGATGAGCTTCGGCAACACATAGAGGGTTTAACCTTCATGATTCTAGATTTCTGGATCAAAGAGTTACCCATGCGACTGCAGCGACAAAATATTGGGGTTCCTAACCACTAGATGTGGTTACTACGTAGGATAGCTAGATCTATAGCATGTTACCATGAGCACCACTAGTTTACTTTTGAAATTTTGCATACATTTTGAGGTCAGATGACCAATTTATCTTGCGCACAAATTTTGTAAAAAACCATAATTGTCTATCTATATGATTTTAGTGTTTTCTTGTGTTTATTGTGCAATCCTATTCAGTGATGTGAATGTTGTCTTTACATATGTTGCAAATGTCTGTCTAAAACTTGATTAGCTAAAGAATCAATCAATGTGTTCAAATTTTTGGAAATGCGTTGATATTGAATAAAATCGAAGTGTCTTTCCAAAAGTCGAACTCTTAGGAACAATCTATGCAGTGTTGGATTTATAACAGTATAAACACTAGTAAGTTGTAATACCACAAGTTGTGAGTCTAACCTTATGATGATGCGGTTAATACCAAATGAATTGGCATCAGAGAGAAGTTCAATAAATGCACTATACTCAAAGATATTGTTTGTCAATCTACCCATACAAATCCATTGAAAACTCACTAACTCATCGTTCAGAGCGAAAATGGCCCACGCTACAGAGGATAGATTATGCGTAATATGAATAGCACCATAAACATATTCAATAAATGGCTCTTAAGATTCAGATATCTACGATGAAATGTAAAGCGGATTACTAACATCAATAAAACTCTAAAAACAAACTAAGATAATGAATACAAATCAATAGCATATATATACAATATAATACAAAAAATTACTATGCTCATGATTAAGCATAGTAACGTTTCATATACAACCCATTTCTAGGTTGCGCCAACAAAATTCTATCGTAATCAACCAACCCATAGGAACCCTTAGTAAGAACTCTTTTGACAATATAGGGGCCATGCCATAATGGCTCAAATTTTCTTGTACCTATTACATCAACTTCTTGATCGTAAATAAGGACCAAGTCACCCTTTGAGAAAATGTGAGGTTGGACATTTTTTTCGTATCGTGCCTTTATACGTCTCTTATGTGCTTCATTGGCCAATTGGGCTTCATGACGCATTTCATCAAGATGGATCAGGTTAAGGAGATTCACTTCTTCTTCTGAGGTGTTAGGTAACAAGTCAATTTCGAGTTTTAAAAATGGTATTTCACATTGGATTGGTAATATAGCTTCTAGACCATACACCAATTGAAAAGGAGTAAATCTAGTCACGTTTCTCACCGAGGTTCGATACTCCCACAAGGTAGAGTACAGGATCAAATGCCAATTTCTTTTACGAACTCCTATCATTCATTCAAGCACACGTTTAAGAATATTTTTGATATCCTCCACTTGTCCATTTGAGTGTGGATAATAACGAGTAGAGTTATCATGTGAAAATCCTAATTTGGCAGTCAATTCAGTCATCATATGGTTGTGAAAATGCTTCCCATGATCTGTAACTATAGCCTGTGGGACTCGAAACTATGCAATAACATGACTAAAGAAAAAAAATGTAGCTATCTATCCCGTGTTGTTGAATGTAGGCATCACTTCGGCCCATTTGGTAAAGTATTCGTCTGCGACAATAATATAACCATGCCCCTAGATGAACAAGGGTTACAGGTCATGAATTCAATACCCCATTTCAAAAATGGTCCCACGGAGACAACAGGATGCATTGGTGCTGGTGGTTTGCTGATTTTACGATAAAAAATATGGCACACATGAAAAATTCTGACTGCGAGGATACAGTCTCGAAAAATTGTAGGACAAAAGTAACTGGCACGGAGTATCTTCTGCATGGTAGTGTATCCAGATAAATGTCCACCACAAGTCCTAGCATGACAATAATTTAAAACCTTTTCGACCTCCTCATGGGTGAGGAACCTCCTTAAAATGGTATCGATACCATGATGATAAAGTGTATCGCTGACGATCAGATAATCTTTGGCTTGGTATCGAATATGTCACTATTTAGTGTGAGAGGAATCAGGTCAAAAAATTTTAGTTTGGAGATAAATGATGAAATATCCATACCAAGGATGAGATGATCCAATCAGAAATAGAGACTCATCAGGAATTGATGGTTCTAATTTAGTTGCAGTACTATCAGAGGGAAGGTCACAGAGAAGCTCAACCAAAACTAAATACTTCTTTGACATGGATTTGATGAATTCCAAATCAAATTCCTACAAAATGAAAATCCATTTTAAATATTTTACCCCCGGAAATTAACGTGATAAGATATAAGTCATGGGGTTTCAATCCGAAACGACAGTGGTCTTTCGAAGCAAGATATACTGGCGAAATCTTTGGACAACTTGAACAACTACCAATGCAAGCTTTTCTACGTACGAATTCTTAAATTCTCTAGCATTGAGATTATGACTCAAATAATAGATCAGATGTTCAATTCCATCTTCTACTTGGACCAAAACCATATCAATGGTTGTTTCATCCGCGTCAATGTATAGGAAATAATAATTTTGATAATTAGGGGGGTACATTAATGATGCTTGGACAAGATTATACTTGATAGCATCAAAAGAAGCTTGTGCAACTTGGTCCCAATGGAAGGGAACCCTCTTTTTCAATAGTCAAGTAAATCCTTTAGCCATTTCAGCATAGTTTGGAATGAACCTTCTTATGAAGTTAGCCTTTCCTTAAATTTTTTGTATCTGAAGTAATTTGATGGCGCAGGAAAATAAAGAATGGCGTAAAACTTCAATGGGTTGATTCAAATTCCTTCTTTTGAGACTATGAATCCAAGAAAATGACTAGAACCAACACAAAACACACATTTATGTGGATTAAGACATATCTTGTAGTGTCAACAGCGTAATAAAATGGCTCTCAAATGCATCAGATGATCATTCTGATTTCATGAATGCACTGGTAAATCATCTAGATAATGTTGAAAAATGTGCTTGATGTCATTGAAAGCATAATCCATCGCTCTCTGAAAAGTTTCCCCAGCATTTTGTAAACAAAATGGTAGTTTCCTATAAGCGAATGTGCCCCACGGATAGATTAATGTTGTCTTATATTGATCCTCTGGGCGGATATTGATTTGATTGTAGCCGTAAAATCCATCCATAAACGAAAATATTTCGCATCCAGCATAATCATCAATAATATGGTCGATAAAGGGAGTAGGATAGTTGTCTTTTGAACAAGCAAGATTGACATCCCAATAATTGACACACGCTCTAATAGTTCCTTGATTTTTCATGACTGGAACAATGTTGGAAATCCACTCAGTCAGCAGAACAGGGTAAACGAAACTAGCACACAAAAAAATTTCAACTTCTTCTTTGATGGCAGTGGCTTTCTTTGGATGAACAGTACGAAGTCGTTGACGCACCGGTTTGACATCAGGATACATATTAATATTGTGTTCAACAATACGAATATCTATGCCCGTCATTTCCTCATAAGACCAAGCAAATGCATCATGAAATTCACGAAATAAAGAGCGATATGTTTCGAGTTTTGATGGAGAACAAGATACACCAACATGAATATTTTCTACAATGCCAGGTTTGGTCAAAATTTCAATAGAAATGGTTTCTTCAATATTTGACAGATTTCTCTCGGAATCGATTGCATTAATAGGTAAAGAATTCGAAAAGATATTTTTTATTAATGGGTGATATAATTCACTAAGATAGTTTTCTTCATAATCAAGAAGATGGGAACGATGATGATAATCTTCCCATGGTTCTCCTTCTGACATCATGGCTTCCAAAATATTCTCATCTATCAAGAACATTGAGGAAAAAGGATCAGAGGGAGTACCAAAATCTAAGGAACGATCAACCCAAACACTTGGCGACGCTAATTTCGGATTTTCCGCCCAAGCCAGATAGATTGATTGATATGCCATCTCAATAGAGCTGGGCGGCAGAAACTCATCCAACGTAACAATTTCAGAATCACCCATACTCTCCATTAAGCCAAATGGAGTGGAAGAGATCATGTAGCAAGTCTCTATACTTGAAATTTCGGTCGACGTCGCAAGTAGCGGTAATGCAAAGGTTCCCATGAGAGTGGAGTCTTTTAAGAGTCCTACACCAATGTTCTGAAGTGCTAGTTGGGGTGTATGAATGAATGGAGTGCTTCCAGTTACCTTCGAAGCAGAGGCAAAGAAGGATAGTTGATTAACGACTGTGATGGTACCTTTATTTGGAAAGGAAATCATTCTGAAATATGTAGAAACGATTGCAGTAATTGCATATACCCATGGCTTTCCAAGTAGAATATTATAGTCAATTGTTCTATCAACAACGTCGACATCAACATTCACTGTTTTTCCCCCTAGTTCAACATGCAGGTTATTAATAATACCACAAGGCTTATATATACATCCATCAAAATCCTTCAACATCATTGATGATTGTGATAAGCGTAGTGAGCCAAGTGAATTCCAACAATTTAGAGACATAATGCATGTAGATGATCCCTCATCAATAATATTGCAATGAACAAGGTGATTGAGAACATTTACTTGTATGGAGAATGCCAATTTTGTTGGTAGTTGTAGCACATAGCCCGTATGACAACAAGATTAGAATTAGTCGGATTAATTCCACCAATAGCCGACAATAAAGCCTATTTTTGGGAGGGACAATTTTGTAATACCTAAAGAGCAGACATAGCTGAAGGGGATTGATCCAGATCTTCAACTATATTATAATTTTTTGCAGCTCTTTCTTGAGGATTATTTGTCGATTTTTGAATTACTCCCTTTGGTGGCTTGATTGTCAATTCAGGAATAACAGTAGGTGGTATTGATTTCATAGACGAATTCATTGTCGAGGTTGTAGGTTGACCAATAGCCTGAATACCATAATATTTATTATGTGTTGACACCAAAATATCTATTGAAGGTTTTTTGATGGATAACATAAGTACTTGTGAACTAGAAGCTGCATCCATAGAAACCATGTTTGTGTCTGGATTCATAAATGGGTCTATCAACACAGCTGACGCATGGGAAGTCTTGATGATTTTTGAGACTTCAGCGCATCGAGGAAAATCCCTAAAAAAGTGTTCCTCATTACATATTATGCATGGATAATGAGGTTTCCTAGGTATATATGATTGATCAGATGATTTTTCCTACGAGTTACAAGTTTGCTTTTTCTTAGATTTCCCCTTTTTCTTACTTCTGGGTTGCTTGTCACTTTTTCCCTTGTCAAACAACATGGCATTAATTTTGGAAGAAGGTACAATATCAGATGCAATATTATGATGTGTTCTTGTAGTACCAATCAAGCCGTTTCTGGCATGAGAGCCCTTTAATTGAGGAGTAACAGTAAAATTAGATCTTGGTACATTAGGAATTTTTTCATAGAGCATGCCAGACTGAGTATAAATGAAGTCTAAATATTGGGTACGAGCGATAAATTTCTCTACCGTGACGACGCCACCCTTAGCTACATCATCAGTTGTAGATGGTGACAGGGACTTAATGAACCATTCAGCAAGGAGTTGATCCAGAACAAATGTCTTAGCCATTCTATGATGACAACGCCACTCATGAATATGATCAGAAATGTGAGTAGCATTTGTCTGTTTGAAATTGTTCAAGAGTTCTGTTCTAGTTTCATATTTTATGGGTAACTAGAAATGATTCAAAAATACATTAGCTAGGGCAATGAAATTATCAAAATAAGCTCTAGGTAACTCAATGTACCATTTTGCAGCTAGACTTGTGAGCGTACGCTGGAAAAGACATAGTCAAACATAATCATCATTCAAGGAGTTTGATGAACACCATAAATGATAAGTCATGACATGAGTCGATGGATCTTCTCCAGGGTTTCCATTGAACTTATGAATATCTGAGGGTAATTTGTGAGGTATCACCGGCCACCAAGGAGCATATTTAATTGGATCATTGGTTAGCCGATTTAAATCTGGTAACTCTAAAGTTGCAAAAAGGGAAACTGTCTATTAAGGTCATGTTGAGCATAGCCAAATTAAGATGGAATTGCTTTAGCAACATGCCTTTGAGCACCAGCATAAGGAATTTGTTGTTGGTAACCCAGATAGGGGTTTTTTTGAAAAGCAAACGCTTGGGGATTCTATTGACCAAAACCTAGATATGATACGTGTTGAAATGAAGTTTGATGTATTTTCACCTGAGGCTGCCAAGGGGTTTGTCCACCAATGTTATAACCCAAATTAGGATAACTTGGATTCGGTTGATAGGTATAACCAAGTTGTGGATATGACATCCCATAAAATCATAAACCATCTTGTGAATAAATGATTCTAGATACAGGTTGTTGTAAATTAACCGAAGGATTTGGAGTCTGTGGACCCAATATTTGAAGGTGTTAAGTTGAAGGACCTGCTTGATAAGGTTTTTGTACAACACTTTGATTCTGTAATAGGGGTAAAGATGTATTAACAAGTGGAAATGATGTGGGTGTAACAGGTTTAACTGGTTGATACGAGTGTACACCCATTTGTGGTTGGATAGGCAAAGTGGGTTGCCATTGAAAAACACTCATTTCAACATTAGGTTGACCAAAAAGTGATAGAGTATTGTCATATTGGGTGACCAAAGATTTCCCCCCAGCATGACGAGGATAATAAGATGGAAAATATTTCTTTCCAAATGCTGGGAGTCCAGTTGATATGCTACTTGAAGGAATAGACCTAGAAGGACCAGCTTGATATTTCCCTGATGATGTGTATAAAGAATCAAGTCGTTCAATACTCACTATAGGATTACCAGTTAGAATACCGGACGATCACATTGGTAAAGTCCATGGTTTTGAAGATGTACTAGAAAAAATTTTAGATAATGATTTGTAACTTGATGGGATCATAGGACCACCATGAAAATATGATTCCGGTGAAGTTGTAAACTTCAACGGGGTAGCGAGGCCAGGTGCTGACATAATTGGAACAGATGGCCCAACTGAAGATGTTGGTTCAGGCATGGTTACTTGACCAAATGTATACCCTTTTGAATCGATGGGAGTTTGAATGGGAATAGTATCAACAAAAGCAGATGGTGATGATTGAGGGAAATATTCGTACAAGTAAAGGTTCTCCCCAAAATGGGTTGGAGTTAAATGTGTCTCGTCTTGTGGGATTTCTTCAATCACAATTAAACCAGGTGGAAGTATTTCACCGTCAGGCCCAAATTATATTTCAAGTGGTTGACAGTGTGATATGGGAGACCCAATGGCTACAAAAATTTGTGGGATGACCAAGGTAGGAACAAATTTCGGTTGTTCGACTTCAAGACTCAGATTTTCTGGAAAATAAGAGACAGGATCTAGATCAACTTCTGATTGAACAACGTCGGATCCAGGAGGTATGGTCTCACTGATTAGATGGATCGTGACCACAGGTAGCTTTGAGGATTCTGTTTCAACAACAATAGATGAACCAGGATGTGTAGAAACAACTTGAGCTAACTCTGGTTTATGGGAATATGATGTTTCACCAGAGGTATGAATTGTACTTGATTTGGTAGAGCGTGATTGCCTTCGCCTACAAGAAGTAACTTCTGGTGGAAAGGATTTTGTTCTTCCATGATTACTGATTTATTTTAACCAAAAAAAATCAACAAAATAAAATGGTAATGCTAGGCAAATGGGTTACCAAGAAACTGTGAACTGCAGAATACCTCCTTACGAACCAAGAAGTATGGGCAGACAATCTCCTTGAATGTTGTGTTTGGTGTATCACAATTTACAAGGTGGACGAATCTATTCACTATGGATGGATAGCACCTAAAATTTGTCCTCCAAAATATACCCAAAGGTACATGGAGGCCCAAGCCCATATTAGCGTTGTCTGATGCGAAACCGCACAGTGAGAGCACCCCTTTATAATTTTTGTACTGTAACATTTCCTGATATACCCGAGAGTACGTGGACAAGCTATGATATACTTACATATGTGGAGTGAGGTATCACACTCAGAATGTATCGCAGACAAGTTAACAACAACTACTATGTTTTACGACATCAGAGCACGTCTCTAGCCTAGACCTTCTAAATGTTACCATTATGGTTCCAATGCTTTGTTAGGTAAATTGAGATAAATTTTAAGTTGATATTGTTTATCAATTTTCCTTTAAAAGGTTCACTGCGATGATGTATTGGAAATTCCTAAAATTCAAACTAAGAATGATAAGCAATCTTTCACTTTTAGTTTTCAATGAAAATCCTAGCTACTAGAGGGAAAGATCAATCAATTTGAGAGCGAACAATCAAAGAGCACAAACTAAAATGTAGCTTTCCTAATTGTTCCTTTTGCAAAACACACAATCCACTACATGCAAATGCAGGTTTTCTCTTTTCCGTCCCTTTAATGTTATGAATGCAGAAAAGGAAACTAAGTGCACCAAATCAATAAAAACAAATGGCTTTTACTTTTGAGAAATGAGGAATAGAACAACAATTTCTCTTTTGAAGGAAAAATGAGGAATTAAACAAAAATTTCTCCTATCAGGAAACGAAGAATTTACGACAATTTCCTTTTCAAAAGCAAATGGATCTAATGCAACAATGAAAAATACTTTGAAATTAATTCATCAATGAGAAAGAAAAATGCTTTAAATAAACATTGAACAAACTTTTCTTTCAAAGGAGGAAGAGGTAGATAGAGTTATTGGTCAATATGAGGTATCAGGCTCTTTGAAAACACAGCAAAAAAAAGGCTGAATAAAATTGCAATGAAAAATTCAAAGGGAATTTGGTTGGATTAGGGGTCACCGTAGTCTCTAAGGGGAGAAAGTACATTGCTAAGCACCCCTAAGCGGGAGATAGTGCTCTACAAAGCACCCTTGAGTGGGATACAGTGCTCTGCAAAGCACCCCTGAGTGGGAGACAGTGCTCTACAAAGCACCCCTGAATGGGAGAAAGTGTTCTGCAATGCACCCCTGAATGGGAGATAGTGCTCTGCAATGCACCCCTGAATGGGAGAGAGTGCTTTGCAAAGCACTGTGTCTTGACCAACAATGTGTTGAGCACAGCAGAGAATAAAAAATCAATTGTTTAACACACTTCTAATGAAAATTTTGATTTAAAAAGGCCTAATATTTCTCAGTAAATGCTATTGGGTAAATAAACAAAGACAAATAGAGGCAAATACATCAAGGATGAAGGGTAAACTCCCTAGAGGATCAGCCAATTTGTTATGTGGAATTATGAATTATGGATAAATCATTCTTCCATAGACAAGTGCTTATCTAGAACAATAGATTAAAGACTTTATGACTACTTTTCCTAACTATGAACACTTAGATAGAATGAAATAAGAAGCTTACTTGGAGTCCAAGTGCTTCCAAAGTCTCCTTCTATCACTTTTGTTGTAGCTTCAAATTCCAGCCGGCTGTGCGAAATATTTCCTGCAAGAATGAACACTAAACAACAAAAGATAGCAATAATACAAATGTATATTCAAGTTATTTATCTAAATCAATGAAGCATAAACCATATACATTAGATAAGAATTCATAATATAGAAAACATGACCTTATACAAATACATATGTGGGAAAGTAAGCATAAATATTTATTAATGGATAGAAGGGGAGGTTACAACCCAGTGATTGATTTGAAGTGACCATCTCCAGTAGCATCCTAGCCTCATCACAATGTTGATCTCTCCAGCAGCATGTTACACAAATCAAATCCTCAATTGAAATTCCACCAACATTTCTCTACTCAAATTCTTGCTTATCAAACACTAAGATCTGTGCTCAATTTATAGAGGAGCTAAAGGTATTTTTACAATCAATTACTTTCCAATAATAGGCAAGACATGTTTCCAATATTGTAGATGTCAAATGGACACATGGATTCAAATTTTGAAACATGTGAGCTCTTCTAGAAGGCACTGGCCAAGTGGAGATTCCAGAACAATGAGAATTTCGCTTACAATGTGACCAATGCACCTATAAGTGTCAGGAAGTGCTTTGCAAAGCAGCCTTGAATGGGGCTACCTGCATATGAAATGCACTTAGTCCCTTTAGAGGCAGCGTTGATGAGCTCTCATATGATATATTATAAACTTAAAATCTTGGAAACCTTTGTAGATGAAAGTCATGAATGATTTGTCTTGTTCATTTTCTTAGGGCATGTAGCAACTGAAATTATAAGGGATGATAGACCCTATTCATTGGTCCTGGAGATGATGTCCAGTTAACCAGGTCATTTGGAATGATGCCGAAATTGACCTATAACATCCTGGCAATGGAACATTTTTTTGTCTTGAGGGGTCCTGACCCAGGTTCAGATTTATTGCACAACCAACAAACCCTCCAACTATTGGCCCTTTCGGAAATGACCTGCTTGCGTAGATCAAAGTCTCACCCGAAGTAATTTGCAGGGGGTGCTGGAACCAAGTTTCCACACATTGAAGAATAATTTTATGTGGTGGCCCTAGACACACTTATAACAGAACTTATCAGAGATAATATGTAGATGCACGCAACAACATAACAACAGAACAATATATTAACTTTATCGTAGATTATCTCAGAATACTTTAGTATACATTTGTGTGCAGTAAAGAGATGTAATTAATCAGGTCTATTCATCAATAATGTACTTCACATATAACAAAATTTACTCAATTGCATAGATTCATTTAATCATAAACAAAATTAAATATAACACATCATAGAAAAAATTTCAATCTTAAAGAAAATAGCATATACATAACACATCAAGCGTATAACACATTCAAATTTGCAAAAAAAATATTCTATATTAAGAGATCAAGTAGTTCAATACATTCAGTTATTCAATACCAATTACCCTTCCACACACATAGCCAGTAGAGTCCTCACACAGCCAGGACTAAGGTATATGTGCACACAGCTAGCGAGAGCCTTTTCTACCCAAAAACCCAAACTTAGATCAACCCCTTACAAAACATTCATCATCAAAAACATATTATATATTTACTTGACTAAATCTATCTATATTTATACTAATATTAGCGCGCATATACCATGGTCTCAAACCATGTTTTTAGACTCATAGTTTTCCCTTAAAACCAATTTACATTGATTAGGGACTTTGACCCACCCCAAATCCCCTTTAACTCTTCTGCATAGCACACACAAAAAATATATATACAAAGCTGTATAAAAATTGACCCCAGGGTACCCGCTCCAATACTAATGGATACAAAGTAATATTTTTCATGGAATCCCCATACGAAATTTTCATATCGCTTGATTTATACCTTATATAGGTATCTATTGTGGCCAACTAGGGTCTTCCAAAAATTAATGGGTAACCACCAAAACTAGATTTATGTTGAAGGATTATGAAATCAACTGGATACTCCCAAGAATCTATGAAGACAATAATATCTTCCTCCACCCCTTCTATCTTGATAGCATATTGGTCATCCAATTAGAGGATAGTGGGAGTGGGCCTTAAGCCAGATAACCCAAGCTTTTCCATACTTTCTGTAGTAAATATATTAATAGATACTCCTAAAAAAATTAAGGTATTAGTTATGTGGGTGTTACCAACATTGAATGTCATGATAGGGCTGTCAGAATCTCCATATTTAGTCATAATTATTTTTCCTCACATTAAATCAGATAGTTTCCCCTTAAGTTGAATTCTTTTAGGGTCCTTCTTTTCCTTCCTGGTTTCTTTATACATAGGTCCCAAACTATTTTTTCATAAATACAGACATCTCTAATATCTTGAATAAGTGGATTTTTGACAGATAAGTTTCTAAGCTCTCCTAAAAGGTCAAACTTGGGTTGTACTGCAGGTTTTCACAAGCCTAGTCTCTTTAGATAAGGAGTAATATCCTTCTCAAGGGTCTGACTGGTTATTAAATCTCAAGTGTCAAAAGGGATAAATTCCTTGTTTCGAAAGAGTATCCTCCTCATCTTCCTATGTTGGCTTGAGGGGTCCTGACCCAGGTTCGGATTTATTGTGCAACCAGAAAACCCTCCAACTACTAGTCCTTTGGGCAATGACCTGCTTGCGCAAATCAAAGTCTCACCCGAGGTAGTATGGGGGGGTGCTGGAACCAGGTTTTCACACCCTGAGGAAGAAATTGATGTGGTGGCCCTAAACAGGCTTATAACAGAACTTAATAATATGCACGCATAAACAGTTCAACAATTATCAGATCAACTTAGTCACAGATGTAAACAGATAACTGAATCAGATCTTTGCAGATTATTCCAACTCACAAAGTGTATATTCATGCACAATAACTTAAAAATATCTATTCATATATCATATAATTAACCATCAACTAATATTTATGAATAAAATTTAGGATCTATTTGTGCAGATGCATTTGATCACAAACAAAGTAAAGTGATCTTAGAGCAATAGACGGAATCAAATTCGCACTAATCAGATAACTCAAACATCAACACATAACACATTTGGATCCTTCAAAAAACTATTTGTGTTAATGGTCTAACAGTGCAATACATTCTGACTTCCCTTAAAATTACCCTCTCGTGCACACAGATAACAGAGTCCGCACATAGCCAAGACTAGGTCTCCATGCACATAGCCAGGAGGAGCCTTTCTACCCAAACCCATACTTAGGCTGAAAACCTTACAAAAGTTTTATCAACATAAGCATGAGATTATTACTTAATGAACTACTTTACTAGACTCAATCTATCTATATTTATATCCATCTAGCACGCATATACTATGGTATCAAGCCATGGTTTGACACCCACAATTTTCCCTTAAAACCCATTTACATAAAATAGGGACTTTGACCCACCCCAAATCCCCTTTGACTCTTCCATATAGCGTGAATAACCAAAAATATATACAAAACTTGATCAAACTTCACACTAGGGAACCCTACTCCAACAGGCCCCCAACACATACTCCTGACTCATCCCGAGTTACTGTGGGGTGGGCTCCTTCATTTTTTCTTTGAGCGCGGAAAAAAAGGTCTTTAGTGGAAAAACCACATTAACACTTTGCACAATAGCCCCCTGTGCTTCATGCAACAACTTCTTTGTGGTTTGTAATTCAACTAAAATTTCAATGCTTCGGTGGGTCTGCTGAAGGGTATTCAAGGCGCCATCTAATGTTTGAGATAGTTTTAAATCCTCCTCGACCTATGGATGCATCCTCCCTTCTAGCAAGTGCTCCTAGAGACAGAGGTCCTTGATCTCAGTCTGAATAACCCAACCCTCCTGTAGGTGAGAAATGCGATGCACAATCCCTAAGGTAGGCATCGCCATCTTGATGCGCAACTCATTGCATAGTTGTTGCACCTTCGGGTCATTCTGAACCGAAGTCCAGACACCCATGGCCTCATTGAATAGTTGGCCACACTCTGTAACTGCAACGACGACGCTGTTTTTTTTTTTTTTTCACCTTGGCAGCCTGCTGAGCTCTAACTTCCAAAGGGGTCTCCAACTACAACTTCATTTTCAAATCTGCTATCTGGTGCTGAAATTCCGCTCTAACGATATTAATTTCCTCCCATGAGGCCTTCAGTGCAGTGGCCAACCGTTCAAATTTTTATGTTGGGGGTGCTGAGGCAAGAACCCCTGGCACCTCGCTACAAACTTGGTAAATTTTGGCTACGAGGGTAGCACACTGAGCCTCTGTTGTGTGGCATGGTTCTTTTGCTGACTGTTTCTTTTGTTGGAGATATACCGCATGATGTTGTGCCTTAATGGTAGTGCAGTAGGCTCAGGCTTTGCGGAACTAGAGCTCATCCACGATCATGTTGTGGACCATATGCATCTTCCTTGTGGGTAGCACAGCCAAATATACATTAATTTCATTATGGTAGAGAGGAATAACCTGTTTATGAGTTTTTCTCTACATGCTCGGAGCTGGGTGCATAGAATCGATGATTCTACGTGGATGGTTGGTTCTAGGATCTGAATGAGGTGACTCTCCCCCGTCACAGGTAATACTATAGAAAGAAGTTGCGCATTGGTATCCATCATGCCCAATTGCATCTAGATCTCTTGGGCTACACTCACCTGAACCAGGCTCACTTGAACCTCTAGCTCCTGGATGCCACTATGTACCCCATCAAGCGTAGCCTTGTACTGTGCTTCCAAGCCAGTTCACATATCTTCAGTCACAAAGCTGACAATGTTGGATATTTTATTGAGTTCATCCTCTATTAGTGTCAACTCTTCTTCTTCGACAGATTTGGAACCTTTGTGCTTCTTCTTCAGACCTCCTATGGCCTGAGAGCCCTGCTTTGTTCCTTTGGTGGTCTGCACTTCGACATTCTCATTCGTTTGAGCCTCCGTCTCCTTAGGTCCAACACCATTATTTTCAGGCATAGTTTCCTTTTCCAAGTCAATGGTCTCACCGGTTTTGGTCGGTGTGGCCTCTCCTCTAGTGACCTTGTTTGTTGTTTGTGTACCTATTCTTGGCTTGGTGGGCATCTTTGGAATGGACGTGGAGGCACCCTCTGTGATGCGCAGCTCCAACCATGCTGACGACCACTTTGCAGTGATGTGCAACAAATCATCTTCAGTAACTAGATATGGTAACTCATACCATATTCCCTCCATGATGCCCTTTGTGTGGATATGAATGTTATGGAATGTTTATTTAAAATCAAAAATCATTTTCTATTTCTCGTACAGTGTGGGAGACAACTACGGCTTCGATTGAATCACCTAGAATATAGTAGCATAAAAAAGTACCTCGAATATTTTTTTCTCCATGATGTGTGCAGACATTGATGAATTCTAAAGCATGGTGTACCATGCAACCTCACACATATGTGGCTCAATTTCATGGAATTGTGTCTCCTCCGACATCTTTCAGCCGATGAGTGCAATCAAAATAAACATACAAGCGTAGTAAAAGTTCTTTCCCTCCTTTTGTTCTTAGCGCACATTCTCCAAAAAAACCTTGTAAAGATATTATGCCCAATTGTATTGGACAACCTTCTCACATTGCCCTGCGAGTGTAATTACTTAAGTTGGAACTTATTTGGGTTGACATTTCCTCATCATTTTTCATGCCAACATGAGTGTCCCAAATCAGACAAATGGATCATTAATTTTTCTCACCATGAACCCTCAGTTGTGGCGCATGACTTGATAGTAATTTTTTTATCTTCTCTTCCACTCTCTTCTCCTATCCCTTGCCATCAAAATCCGCCACGGGATCCATGCCTTAATTAGGCAAGATGGTGATCCTATGGATTAGCATGTAATCAAAAGGAATTTCCTCTCCCAACCACAAAGAATCATCATGGGTGAGTGCAAGAAACTGCCACACACAATTGTCATTGATCAGACTGCACCTAAAATGAGGGATTTGTAGTAAATTTAATAGACCAACCTTATGCAGGCCCAACACCCAGTGCTTCAGCTCCATGCACAAAATACCCCCCTCATAAGTCACCTGATCGAGGTAAATTTTAAGTGCAAGATTATTAAACTTATCGGTTTTTGCGAGGTCCTAGTCCTCCATCTTCAATAGCGACACTTTGGTGAACATGTGACCTTCCATTGGGATGTTTTCAGGGATCAAGGGCATGTTAATGTATGCCTGCACTTTTTCTAGGTCGTTCAAGACTTTTACTAATGCTTTGTGCGGTGTGACATAGGTCGAAACCACGTGATGGGGGCAATTTCCACCACATCTTCCTCCTCCACGATTGTCTCTATAATTTCGGACATTGGTTTCTTTTGCCGCTTAGGCGTAGTGGAACATGGCTTCGATGTATTCTCCCTTGGGAATGTATGGGACCCCGAGGTCTATCCCTTATCTGTATTAGCTAGCGCGAGAGTCTCATCATCCTGTGAAACAAGATCCTCTTCAAGGCATCTAGCTATCATACTTGGAAGGATAACGTATCTTAGACCTCTACAGTGCAACTCCTACTCAAACACCGGATCCAAACCAGACATAGACAACAAGTAAACTTCAACAATCAGAGAGCTCAGGGAAAAAAATTCACACAGAAGGCAGAGGGAACTAATGTGGCCCCTTTGCTCACATTTATAGCTTAGGCGCGTCACAAACAGTCCATTGTGCATTAATGTGTCTCCATAAATGGAAAAATGGTCCCAAATCTGGAAAAATATCCTCATTAAATTAAACCTATATGCTCCTCTAAATGGTAATAAAACTATCATGTTCATATTTACTATTCCAATGGCTAGATTTTGGAACTTCTATGACCCAGTAAACTTCCATGTGCAGCTATTGCATGCATCGCACCTGTCTGCGCATCTGCCAACCCTTCTGGTCAGATATCATACTGTGGCCATATATTAATTTGGTGCACGTAGGGAGATGGTCATCCCTGTACATCTTCAATCGTCTTCCGTTGACATACTTGAGAAGACATTCGTCACTCAAAGTGGTTAGGCGCACCGCACCTGTGTCATTGATTTCTTTAACAATATATTGTCCGAGCCAATGCATCTTAAACTTCCCTGGGTGGTGCGCAAACTTGATGTCATACAACAAGACCAAATCGTCTTCCTTAAAGACCTCTTTTATGATATTCTTATCATGCCATGCCTTTTCATGCGCCTTATGTACGAGCTGATGGGAACTTGCAATTGAGTGATCCTCTTCGAGCACGACAAGTTGTGACAATCATTCCTCCATAATATCCTATTCGGACATATTTTTGAATGTTAAAATGAGCAGACTGGTAACATTTTACTCCATAGGAATCACAACTTCATGCCCATATACCATCCAGAATGGTGTCTTTCCTATTAGCTTCTTGCATGTAGTATGATATTCCCAAACAACCGAAGGTATGTGTACATCCCAATCATTCTGATTAGCATTGAAAATCTTGGTGAAAGTAGTTTCCAATATCTTATTGAAATATTCTACTACTCCATTTTCCTGTGGGAAATATGGAGTGCTCTTCTGATGATGAATCCAAAATTATTCTCTCAAAGCTTCAATGGTTTCATTCACAAAGTGCATACCTCAGTCACTCATCAAAATTTTAGGGCATCCAAACCAAGTTAATATGTTTTCAAAAATGAAGTGCACAGTTATGTCTGCACTACAATCCTTCATTGGCTTAGCTTCAACCCAGTGGGTTACATAGCTCGTCACAGTGATGACGTACCATGCACTTGTCTTCTTTCCTGGAGGGTCAATAGGTCCAACAAAATATATGGCCCATTTATCAAACAATTGCAATGGCATCTCATCTCTGTGCGATGGTTTCCCTGTCATTAGGGGAATTTTAAGGTCTAAAATGGCCCTCCTAAGGAAATTATAAAATAATAGTGGAAATAATAAAATAGGATTTGACGACATCATCAAATTTTAGAGGGAAAAAAGAAAAAAACTACTTTTCAACTCATATTTTCAACTTATCTCCCAAAGTGTTTACTCAAATTTCGAGTGAGAGTACTCGTTGGATGAAAAATTTAATTCCTCATCCAAGGTGTACCCATGTTGCATAATTTTGATGGGTTTTGCTACATGAAAAATGAGAAATACATGAAAAACGTGATTGTAATCATGTTTTTTTATGTATTTCTCATTTTTTCGTGTAGTAGGTTCCATCGAAAGTATGCAACATGGATACTCCTTGGATGAGGAATTAAATTTTTCATCCAATGAGTACTCCCAATAATTTGAGTAAAAACTTTGGGAGATAAGTTGAAAATATGAGTTGAAAAAAGTAGTTTGATTATTTTATTATTTTTTAATCTTTTTACCCTTTTACTTAAAAAATGATGAATCATCCCCTATGGTTGACATCATCATCTTGAATCCTATTGGTTCTTATAAATTTTATTTTTGTTGTAAATTTTTCTGAGGAGGCCCATTTTAAACCTCAAAATTCCCCTTATGTCTCTGACATACATTACATGTGCAACAGTGCGCATAGGCATCATTGTGCAACATGGGCCACCATAAACCAGCTCTCAAGATCTTCTGCATGGTTTCCTTTCCTGCATAGTGACCTCTGCAAACCCTTCATGAGATTCAGGTAAGATGTCTCATCTATCAAATTCCAATACATATCTTCACAAAACTTCATTTGCACCCATTTTATACAACTAATCAAAAATGATAGCAAAGTCAGCTGCACACACCACCAATTATTTCTTTTTCTACAATGTATACTCCTTGGGTGCACATCCAGTAGTCAAGAAATGAATGATATCTAGGAAATGATCATCAACTATCTTGATTGAAAATAAATGTGTGTCATGTAAACCATCCTCCAAACTAGCCAGCTATTCTCCATTCTCATTGTGCGACAGATAGTTTGGCATAGAATTCAGTCTTCCAGGCTTCACAATAATTTCGAAATCATATTCCTGAAATAACAACAACCACCTGTAGATCTCCCCCCCCCCCCCCAACACAAGCTTATTCACCAGGTACTTCAAAGCATATTGGTCAGTAAACATCTTGAAATGTCCTCCTAATAGGTAGTGGCAGAATTTCCTTCTCTTTATGTGGTTGAGTAATTCCTTTCTACGCTTGATAACTTTTGACTTGCATATGCAATAGGATGATCGATCTCTCTAGCTCCTATTTGTGCTAAGATAGCTTTGAGTGTGATGCAGGAGGCATCTGCATGCACATGAAACACCTTTGACCAATCTAGAAAGATCAATATGGGTACAGTGACCATCTTCTCCTTCAATAGTTCAAAGCTCTTTTGACATTCCTAATCCCAACATAATGTCACATCCTTTTCGAGAAATTTCTCCATGGGCACAATTATAAGCACAAAACCATGAATGAACTTCTGATAATATCTAGTATGTCCCAATATTGAGCGCAATTGTTTGGCATTCACAACCACTTCCAAATTAACAATCATTGCGATCTTCATGGGATCTACCATCAACCCTTGCTGACATAAAATGTGACCCAACAATATCCTAAATGGAACACAAAATATGCACTTCTTAAATTTTAGTGAGATCTGATACTTTCTACAAGTATCCAACATTAGGGTTACACTTGAGACATGCTTTTTCAGCAACCCAAAGATAGTCTGATCATTAAAGTATACTTATAGGAACTTGTGGATATACTCCTTGAATGCAGATACTACTATGCATGAGACTATATTAGGCATATTCTTCAATCCAAATGGCATGACTATATACCGAAAATATCCCCATTCTTTTGCAAAGGTTGTCTTGCTTCTATCTTTCGGTGCAATCCTGATCTAATGATAACCCAAGAAACCATCTATGAATGAATAAGCCTCTGTTCCTCCTGCATTGTCAAGGATCTCATCAGGCATCATGGATCATGTACACAGGCATCATTCAGTTTGCACAGGTCCACACAAATCCTTATTTCTCCTTTTGTCTTCTTATCTTGCACCACCATAGGACTCACCCATTTAGACTCTTTCATTGGCTATATAATGCCTGAAAAAACCATTTTATCTAGCTCTTCCCTCACTTTCTTCTTATAATTGGATTCAATATGTATGGGTGCTACTTCACAGGTCACGCATTAGGTTTCAAATTGATCTTCATAACTCCGGGCTCTCTAATTATCCCTTTCAACTCAGAGAACTTCATAGGAAATAGGTCCTGATACTTTATCAGAAGCTCAACAACCTTTCCCACTGTGTCATCATCCCAATAATCTCCAATCTTCGCCAACTTCGATTTTCTTCAGACCCAATGTTGACTTGTCAAATCCTCAAAGGCTTCATAACATCCATCGAGGTAATTGAAGGCCCAACAATTGCACAATGTCCCTTAGATTGAGGAATTGTGATATTTCTTGGATCTTCTTCCATTTATTCTACTGTTAGATTTCTGAAATTAGCAATATCCCTCATTTGTGCATCCCATGCTAGCGAAGCGTGCTCTATTTTTGGTTTTGAAGTATCAAAGATAACTTCTTGGATCCCTTCCAGCACTTTTCCCAAACAATAAAATCCACTCTCAAATTTGAATTTCAAAATGAAACTTTCAGCCAGTGCAGACCATTCATTTGTTCCTCAACGTAGCTCTGTCTCTAGGTACCGATCAGTAGGCACCTTCCCCAACATGTGAATGAACATGTGCACTCATTCTGATCATGGTTTTCACCCCATTCTTTAGTCCATGTCGCCAAATGTATACACGGATCTCTCTTTTCGTAATAAAATTTTTCCATTCTGGGAGTTGGACATTCAAAGCACAATCTCATCATTCAGGCACATTCTTCCCAATTTCCCATGTTTCCTTTGTGAGTCTCCCACCATCGTGCTGGAGTAGCACATAGTGTTATTTCCAATGCATGGAATCTGTGTCATTCTGGAAAATTTCTTTCAATTTCTCCTAAAAACATATTCACATTAGTTAAACCATCATAATACGGTAATTCTTGTACATCTGATGATATGCAGCGAAAAGATCTGGTCACTTGATTGCAGTGCAGCCTACATACTTCATCTAACCGTTTTTCCCAGTTCTCCAATTATTCATCTGAATCCAAGAAGCAAGATTTGTCCTTTTCCTAATTAATCCTCCCATTAGCTGTTGGATTGATCCAATCCCAATCTCATACAATCCACTTGTAGATATGGTCAATACCATCATCAATTCACACAAGTTCTGTGTACCTTTCACCTTCTGCACAATATAAGGGAATGATGAATTTGGTCCCATTGTTTTTAAATTCCATTATTCTGTTCCATCCATATAAATAGCCCAATATAACCCTAATAGCGTAGGATAAGGGTAAATATCATCCATGATATGTATGAATTTGAAATCTGCAAGCACATTAACTCCTTCAATATTTACTACCACCTCTAACAGTTTTCCTAACATAATGATTTTCTGTTGGTTCGCCATGTGCATCTAAATATTAGACCATTCCAACTTAGGTTCTCCCATGCGCTGCCAATTTTTCTGAGGCAAGACATTTGCATTAGACCATAGATCTAGAATGACCTGATCCATATCATAAGCTCGGATCTGAGCAGTCAAACGCATCTCTTGTCGAGTTCTCTTCTTTTTATTTTTCTTATAGTTCTTATTGATAGCTTTCTATTCCATCTGAGGTTGTTCCTTTTCTACGCAGTTATCTATTAGTGCTTGAAGATTTTCTATAGCCTTGTTGTTGCATAGTAACTTAATGAAAGCTTGTAAGAATGGCTTTATTTCTTCGTCTACCCCTGTCTCATTCATAGGTTTACCTAATTTCGATGCGCTTGATTCTACAAACCCCTTTCTTGCTTCAATAAAATTTTCTTTTTCATATTTTAAATAAAATCCATCCATTTTCTCAGGTGCCTTACGAATCCAAAGATCAACATCTAGCTTCTTTCCTTTATCCTCACGAGTGGCTGCACCACTCCTAGTGACAACATTCATGCTAGGATCTTCTTCGTGCAGCTCCACTTTGACCATATGAATATTATGTGTCAGAGTCTGCGTCTTTTTCTCCTACATCTTAGCAATTAAAATAGGAAAATATTCTATTATATGATTAAAATACCTACACTACCTGCATTATTTTCACACAGGGTTCAGACAGTCATGCGCATAGTGACCAACATCTCCGCAATTTTAGCAAATTACCTGTCTCGTTCCTCGACTAGTTGATCCTCCTCCTCTTCCTATTCCTCTAGTATGGAATTCACCACACCTAGACGGGGATCCTAGTGAGGTAGGTTTGACCTGCATTCTATACAACTCATCTTTTTCAATCATTAAATAAAAACTCTGGCACTGATGCTCATCATGTCTTAGTGATGAAAATAATCTAAAAAACAACTGCTTCAGCTCAAGCATGTATTTTTCGATTCCTGGACATAAATATGTCACATGCAGACCTGTGGTATGATATTTCACACACCATACTGGAGGTGTCCTGCTTGGTCCTACCGCGCTATTCAGCAGGCTTGGTCTTCCAGTGTGTAGATAATCATTGACGACTGGACACTGATCTTTATGATGTCTGGCAACTTTGCATCATATGCACCATAATTCTACCCATACCTCCTTGAATTTATATTTGTGCAGATTTTGAATCTCCAAATGCATTGCTTCTAAATGACTTTGAATCTGTTGAGTTCCAATCACAGCAGGCATTGGCACAACTTCTAGTTTCATCGAAATTTCTATAGCTTCGGCCTGCGTGGAAATATTTTGTTGACTCAATGGTTGGCGCAGTTATAGGAGAATAATATAAATAAACCACTCTTTGTGTTGAGTATCATAAATAGTGAATCCACCATCTCTGATAATGCGCTTCAATATTTGATCTACACCCTAGATATATTCATTCACATACTGATGAATCTCTTTCAACTCTGTAACACACTGTGCATATGACTTAGGTTTTTTGAATTTTTCTTTTAAGGCATCCTTCAAATCATTCATAGTCGCATTAGGATTCGATTATACATATCATATATACCAGTCCAACGTGTGATCTTGAAAAGCAGTGGCTATCTGCGCTTTCTTAACATCATCGCTATTAACATGTTGTTCTCTCCATACAACATTAGTGACAAACCAAAATTGATGTGTATCATCATTTCTAATACCTCTTAAGGTAGGTAGCTTCATGGATGCGGCCATATTTTTTCCTGGGGGAAGTGGAGGTGGAGGGGGAGTGGATGACTTGTGATATTAGTGTGGAAGTGGAGTAGATGGAATCTGAACCATGGTCAATACTCACTGATCATTATGATTTGGTAAGGCTTATTCTTGGGAAGCTTTCTCTTCTTCAGAGTGTGCAGGTTCACTAGAGCTAATAGTTTCTGGCTTGTCGTCACTATCAGATGTACCCTTGATAGGACTATAAATAAACCATTCTGTTAGGTTCGTGTAGTAAATTTTTCCACTGCACATATTCGGGCCTCTTCGGGACATTCACACAATATGTTCACACAGAGAACCCTATTCACATAATAGCATCTTAATCCAAAATTTCAATAAGCACAGGAACTTACCTCTGGGACCCTTGAAAAATATTCTTTCTTCTTGAAAACAAGACACGAACTGATCAATGGAAAAATTAGTTATAAATCCTCCCAAGATACGATCAATCCAATGATCTATCATGTGGGTGATCGTGTTGCTCATATTTTCTAACTACTGTACCAATTGTGGAGTCTACTGAGTGATTGCGTCATCCTTTGTGCCATTATTAAGTTTAGTCAATCATGAAAACCCTTCATGCAACTCTGTTGAAAAGGATGCAAATAATATTTTGTGCACTTCCGTATAAATATAATTTTGAACCCAATCCTTAGTAGATAATTTAAAACTTCGATTCTCTTGGATTGCGAATTCACAGATATTTCTATCCAACCAATATTGAAATTCGTTCTATGTAGGATGCCAATACATAAATTATCCCTCAAAATGATCTCGGTCCTGACAACGGAACCATTTGTTGGCTTGGTGGGTCCTAACCGAGGTTTAGATTTATTGCGTAACCAATAAACCCTCCAACTACTGCCCCTTTCAAAAATGAACTACTTGCATAGATCAAATTCTCACCCGAGTATGGGGGAGTGTTGGAAATAGGTTTCTACACCCTGAGGAAGAAATTGATGTGGTGGCCCTAAACAGGCTTATAACAAAACTTAAGCAGATGTGTGCATAAACGGTTCAAAAATTATCAGATCAACTTCGTCACATATGTAAGCAGATAACTTAATCGAATATTCATAGATTATTCCAACACATAGAGCGTATATTCACAAAAAATAACTTAAAAATATCTATTCATATATCATATAATTAACCATCAACTGATATTCATGCATAAAATGTAGGATCTATTCACGTAGATGCATTTGATCGTAAACAGAGTAAAGAGATCTTAGAGAAATAGATAGAATCATATTTGTAGTAATCAGATAACTCATACATAAAAAAATAACACATTTGGTTCCTTCAAAACAGTCTTTGTATTAATGGTCTAACAGTTTAATACATTCATATTTACCTTACAATTACCCTTCTACAGAAACAGTGAGTGGAGTCCACATACATCCAGGAACAGGTCTCCACGCACACAACTGGAAGTAGCCTTTCTACCCAAACCCAGAATTAGACTGAAAACCTTACAAAACATTCATCAACATAAGGATGGGATTCTTACTTAATGAACTACTTCACTAGACTCGATCTATCTATATTTATATCCATCTAGTGTGTAGATACTATGGTCTCAAACCATGGTTTGAGTCCCACAAGTTTCCCTTAAAACCCATTTACATAAATAGGGACTTTGACCCACTCCAAAGCCCCTTTGACTCTTCCACGTAGTGCACATAACCAAAAATATATAATAAAAAAAAGTTTTATCAAAATTCACCCTAGGGGATCCCACCCCAACATGTTCCTAAATAATATGAGAGTCTTGATTTTGGAGTACTTTCCCAAAACATAAATGAATATCTTTATACTCTACATTGTAAGTTGGAAAAAAGGGTAGCTCAATATTGTAGGTAGGTTGTGTTACGTTATTATTTGGATTAGAAATACAATGAACCAACATTTGATATTTTGATTGAGTCTGAGTAGGTTGATTTGAAGGTAACTAATGTTGTTGTGGATGATTTTGAGGTGGAAATTGTGGAGGTGTATTTCCATAATGATAAGGTCCTCTCTAGCCTGATTCCCATCCATAATTTTTCATTTATAATGGCCTTTGAGACTAGGACATATGAGGGTACCATCCAAAGGTCAAAAGTGTAATGTTCCAAAATTTTAGCTTCCAAGCTAAAAGGAACATTAGAGTTAGCAGCAGCTGTAGCCGGAAAATAAATGGGTAGAAAAGCCCATAAGTCTCCTAAGGAGGATGAGAATACTCCAAATTTGAAAGGAGACACTCTTTCTAGAAAAATAAAACACCTCCATGTGTGAACAAGGTTAAAATGAAGTTTCTTTGACTAAAGTCAATAGCGCAGTTTTAGTGGAGGAGGAATCCTAGGTTGGAAAACACAATTTTGGAGGGAAAGATAGCTTGGGTTAAAAGAAACCTAAGTGAGTGGGGACAACGGAAATAAAACTCACTTATGATATAAGGAAGGGGATGGAAGCATTTTTCATCATGTTGTAGATTATAATCATTCTTGGCTGCCAGGATATATGTGTTCATTACTTGAGAGCCTGTATTCACAAGAAATACACGTGTGTAAGTATGTCGGAAGCAAAAAAAAATGTCGGCTTGAACAATAACTTACATAAACATATAAATGAACAATTAAAAATTTATTAAAAATAAATTTAAACGATATAAACTTAAAATATGAAGAGTTTACTAACACTCAAAAAAGAGATATGATAAATAAATAATATATGGTAAATACGTAAAAATATAAATAAACCATAGGTATGGTAAATAAATAAAACCTCTTTTTATATTACTCAAGAGGTATGGTAAATAAATAAAAATATAAATAAACTAGAGGTATGGTAAATAAATAAAACCGATTTTTATATTTACTCAATAAACCACTTTATATTTACAAAAACTCAAAAACAAGTTTTATTTAGGTGAAGCCTATGGGAAAAATTATTATTAATACAATGGGCCAAATACCATGGGACAAATTATTAATAATACCATGGGCCAAATAATATATTTATAAAATAGGTATGGTAAATAAGTAAATATAAAAGAGGTATAAAGAGGTAAGGTAAATAAATAAAAATATATCAAATACGATTAGAAATCAAGATCTAATTATATATGAAGTATAAGGGTCAAATACCATGGACCAAATTATTATTAATAGCATGCAAAAAAAAACATTATTAACCCTAACATTAATATTAAAATATTAATATTATTAAATTTAATATGTTTATATTAATACAATATTATATTTATTATATTGTAATATATATTAATATATCATGATATATGATAGAGGTGGAGAAATAGGGGGACTTGAAAGGAGAGGGGACTTGAAAGAGAGGAGGAGAGAGGGGAGGAGAGAGGGAGGGAAGAATAAATACATAGAGAGTGAGTAGTGGAGAGAGGGGGGGAGTGACAAGGGAGAGATGAAGAGGGAGTGTGTATGTTTTGGGGTGAGATAAAGAAACAAATAAGGAGATATTGAGAGAAGGGGGGAGAGAAGGAGAGAGAGAGGCATATGGTAACAAAGTTGGAAGGTGAAGATAGAGAGAGAGAGGGGGGGAGAGAAAGGAAGAGAGAGGATGAAGAGAGGTAGGGAAAGAGATATGAAGATGGAGAGGGAGAGAGGGGGAGGTAAGAATAAAGACATAGAGGGTGAAAGTTGGAGAGAGAGAGAGAGAGAGGGGGGGGGGGTGGAGTGATAAAGAACATGGAAAGAGAGGGAGAAAGTGTAGCAGGAAGGAAGAGAGATAGAAGCGAGAGAGAGAGAGAGCGAAGGAGGAGGAGGGAGTGGTAGATAGATAGATAGATTGGAGAAAGAGAGTTTATGTTTTGGAGTTGATATAGAGAGATAGAGTGAGATATAGATATAGATGTAAGGTAAAGAGAAAAAAAGATAGATGGAGAGAAGGAGTGAGGGACAAGGAAATTGATAGATATGGAGTGAGAGTGTGTGTGTATGGTGGGGTGAGATAAAGAGAAAAAGAAGGAGATATGGATGGATAAATAGATATATATGGGGGAGATAGGGAAGAAGGTTTCTTGCAGTAGATGCATTGATTTCAGTGTAGATGGTGATTTCTAATCCTATTTGATTTCTTGCACTAGATGAATTGATTTTTGTGTAGATGTTGATTTCTAATGATATTTGATTACTTACACTAGATGGATTAATTGTAATGTAGATGATTTCTAATCCTATTTGATTGCTTGCACTAAATGCATTAATTTCAGTGTAGATGATGATTTCTAATCCTATTTGATTGATTTCACTAGATGCATTAATTTTAATGTAGATTTTGATTTTTGGTTATAGTTGATTTCTTTCACTAGATGAATTGATTTCAATGTAGATTATTTTTAATCCTATTTGATTTCATGCACTGAATGGGTTGATTTCAATGTAGATGGTGATTTCTAATCCTATTTGATTGCGTTCACTAAATGCCTTGATTTCAGTGTAGATGGTGATTTCTAATCTTATTTGATTGCTTGCACTAGATGCATTAATTTCAATGTAGATGCTGATTTATAATTATATTTGATTGCTTGCACTGAATGCATTGATTTAAATGTAGATGATTTATAATCCTATTTGATTCCTTGCACTAAATGCATTTATTTCAATGTAGATGGTGATTTCTAATACTATTTGATTGCATGCACTAGATGCATTGATTTCAGTGTAGATGTTGGCTTTAAATCCTATTTTCCTACTTGCACTAGACTCATTTATTTGAGTGTAGATGTTGATTTCTAATCATATTTCATTACTTGCATTATATGCATTGATTTTAGTGTAGATTTTGTTTTCTATTATTATTTGATTTCTTGCATTAGTTGCATTGATTTCAGTGTATATGTTGATTTCTAATTTGATGTATGATGGTACATTAATTTTAAAGTCATTGGATTAGTAGTGTGTGTGCAATGATTTTAGTGTAAGCACAAAAAATTATTGACAATGTACATTGATTTTTGCGTTATAGTATTTCAACCTATTAATATTGGAGAGCAACAGAGTCAAGGTATGATGTTTACTACAATAGCTCGAGCTAAATATTTAAATGGTTTACGATTCCAACTGTCCTTTTCAAATAATCAATATGAAAATATGACAAAACTAACATGGGTGAAAATAAGAATAGTAGAAGAAAATAGTTTGAAATCGATCACAATGAAGACTTCATAATTGACTACATTCTTATTATTCACAGTTTCTATCATTCAATATTATTACATTGTCACTTTGCGTTCAAAATTTTATTTCATCATTAAAGTTATCTTACAATATTCATCATCTCAACAAACCGAGGTAACTAATCAAATTTAAATTAAAATGACTCAATGAATAGAATTGTTGCTGCTTGCTGCTTAGCAAGTTGCAGTGTTGTTTAGCACTGGGTGTTCCCAGGTGGGAATCCCACCTCTTTCCTTTGAGGAGCTCATTGGGAGAGTTTTTATTCATCATTCCACATCAATTTTTCAGTCCAAGATTCATCCATATTCATCAGCACAACTTTTCTGGAGATTGTGCAGTGTTGCTGAGTGCAGCAGTAGAAGGGATTGGAATACTAGCTTCTGAGCTAGTTTCTCATTGGAGGAAGGTTTCCTTCACTTGAGAGATCTGTTTGGAGAGCTCCAGAGATTATTTCAGATCTATGGTATCATAACACACATTTATCTTACCCTCCCAACGTTTTTTCTACTAGGGAGTGCGTTTTTCAAGAGGCAGAGTTAATTGCATGGTTTGGTGGCTCCATTGCTAAGTTTCCTTGTGATTGAGAGGTTCATCCTTTCATGGGAGGAAGCCCTTGAGGGTTCTACATCAGATAAGACATATTTAAGCCTATTTCACTCATTTAATTCGATTTTTCAGTGATTATTCAGTCATTTTCTGAATATCACATTTTATATGTAGAGCGATTGACAAGAAACCCTTGCCGGTTTCTTTTGTATTTTGTAAAGGGAGCTTAGACCTCTGTTCTTCAGCATTGTTTATCAATACATGAGTAGATATATTTTTCCCTGATCATTTTTTGTGTAAAACCTCTCTTAGACTGTGTAGTCCCTTGAGCAGCTACTCCGACATTTTGTAGTCTTGGGGTTTTTCACTAGTTTTGACTACACTAGTGTGGGAGGCCTATTTAGCCCACCTAGTTTGATTTTTTTTAGCTCCGCTCTTTGATTTACATTGAATATTGATTATTTTATGGGATCCAAGAGTCCATTTCAGTATTTTATTGCATTTTTTTGCTGGAAATGCATTTTTTATGAATGATCTATGAGCATTCCTGAAAAAGGAATATTACAATGGTATCAGTGCATGATCTTTGGCTCAGCCTGTGGCTTCAAGCCAAATTACTGAATCCATGAACGAGGAATATTTCAAACTCTATAGACAGAGTCTGCAGATGGCCAGGTGGCCTCTGCATCTCATCCTTTTTTCAAAGGTGACATATCTAGTAAACGCCCCTGCAGTCAATTTCTGGAATAGAATTTTGATATTCCTAAGAAGGGAAAATTTCCAGTGCTATCAGAAGAAGGAGAGATGGACAGAAACCAGAAAGCTTCATTATGTGAAAAAGGAAAGGAATACAAGCTCACAAATCTTCTTCCAAAATCTATGAAGAGCTTTTAAGGAGAGATGAAAAAGTGGAAATTGGAGATGGAATCTCCAAAGGAGATTGATTCTAGAGCAGAATATAGATTTGCACATGGTGAGTGTGATCATGAAGTTGCACTCCATGATGCACAACATAGTCAAATGCCTAGAGCTATCCTGAGATGGATGGGAGGAGGAAGAATGCCTAAGAGAATGAATCTTAGTGATTTGTTGCGGGAGCATGAATCTCAAACTGAGAAGTTTAGAGATCATACTGATTTCCAAGATTTTTTCAAGATCCAGATGGAGAAGAGCCAGCAGCAGGATGCAAATATATTTCTTCTATCTACTTTTTCTGGATCACCTACATGTTCGGTTGGAGCTTGGGTGAAGGAGATAAACTCCTATTTGTATCAGCACCATATTTTCGGAGATGAAGCTGTCAGAGTTGCAGCACTGCATTTTAGAGGTAAGGCTCATGCATGGTGGATTTTTGAATCTTGTTCCTTAAATAATGCTAATACTTTCTCTTTTGAAAGATTCTTAAGAACATTAATGAAGAGGTTTGGTGAAAAACTTCCTAAGACACATGAGCAAGGAAAACTTGAGAAAACAAAACCCTTGCATGTGATGGGGGAAACTCCATTTCAGAAAACCATGGGAGGAGTTGATGACTTGCATTACACATTGCTGGAAGCAACACTTCGAATTCACATTCTTGAACAAGAGGGCATGGGGATCACTTTTTCACAAAGGGATCCATTGGTTGAGATGTTTCCCACACACATTGATGAATAAGAGAGAAACAACTTTGTCACATCTAGAGCACATCCAGTGCCTCATGTAGAGGAAGGAGGAGCACATGCTCCAATAGGATGGATTATTGTGCCTTTGCAAGAATTTCCCCAGGATCTCATACATAGAGGTCCAAGCACAATCAGTGAGCAGCATGATTGTGCAGCATTGCAACTGGAAGAAGGGGAGAGGGAGGAAGAGCAACATCAGTTGATGAGGAGCAAACACCCTTCTCTATTTCAGAGAGCCAATGCAAGAAAGAGGCAAAATGATTTGCATAGTCAGGGCAGGGGCAAGGTTTCCCAACCATATGAGCAATCTACTCTTGACATTGATGTCCCACTATATGGAGGCATTCCACCTAGGAGGCCACCTGATCTTCAATTGATGAGAGATGTCTTGTCTATGGGTTCACCACTCTTGGACTTTGGAGAGGTGAAGAGTTTTGAGGAGAAATTTGGCATGGGGGATGTCAAAGTAGCAAGTATCAGAATGAGTGGAGCTTCACGTGCCAGATCACCAGCGCTGTCACTAAGGAGGATTCATCCTTATTGGAGGTCTCGGATTTTAGTGGAGTATTCCAAGGATCTTGGTGCATGCATGATTCTTGATGGCCCGGATGGATATGACAGATACATGGTAGATGATGTGGTCATCTATTCCTATGGCAGGATCTTCTTGACTAGATCTTCTAGTCTCAAGGAGAGGCTGCTACATGCAGCACATGAGGACTTCTCTTCTATGCACTTTGATCCATATTTCCAGTTGATAGAGGAGTTAACTTGGGAGGGCATCCAGCATGACATATATTAGCATATGGAGAGATGCATAGCCCGAATGGTGATAGAGAGGATGTCACAGCTGCCTTCCTACTCATTGGGAGTGAGGGAGAATTTCCAGTTGAGCCATTTCAGCTCAAGACGTCAAGTACATAATGGAGGAGGTATCATTTCATGTTTTGTATTGTACTTCTTCCCTTTATTTGAGCAGCATGGTGTAATAAGAAGAAATATTTCTTCTTGCGTATTATATGATGATGTACTTGCAGCTACTTGTAGCATTGATCTTGGCTATATTTTTGATGAGCTGTGGGGGAAGCCATATGTCTCTTGCTGTGCACCAATGACACCATATTGTAACTTCATGTTTCCATCTCATGAGATGAATATGGAAGTAAACAAGTGGCTGGTAAAGCACTTATTGATTCTTATTTTGATACAGGACAAGGGCGCACTGTGCTAGTTCCGTGAGAGGGGCCAAGATTCACTCTCCGGTTGTCAATTGGAAACTTGTTTTTATTGTATCTTGCTTCCATGTATTGCTGATGTGTTATTGTTGAAAGGAAGATTGTATGAGGGAGAGATGAGGAAACAATAAAGGTTTTTGTTGCTATGGTATCACTTGGGAGAGTATGGGAAAAATTCTTCCCATACTTTTCATGGTATTTCTGAAGAGAAGAAAGGCACATTCATGGTGCAAAGAGGCTACCCTTCAGTGTTGGAGGATCATGAGAGACTTCCATGTTGAGAGATGATATTATCACATAGCAGCATTATGGTGGATGGATTTGGCATGTTGAATGTCAAAGGGAGAAGTCATGGAGCCTTATTACAAAGGCCTATAGCACTGTCACATAGAAGCATGCTCTTATGGATGAGATATTCCAAAGGGAGGAGGTATCCCTTCTTCTCAGGAATTTTTATGAGTATATTCTCATGGGAGGACTTGTTGGAGGATCTCACTTTCATTCCACTCACTATGTATGGTAGAGAATCCATTTATGTACTTTTTTATTACTCTATTGAGTATTTGTACTTTCTCACCATGTTTGCACAGTGCATTGCTCTCCAAAAGAGCAGGAGTATTTTTGGGTTCCATGGTCACTATAGGGCCAATGTTTATGATGATAGTAGCCCATATATACATGACAATGGGCAGGTGTATTATTATTTTGTATATGTACATATGATATACATTTATGCTTACTTCCACATGTTGGGAGAACATACATATTCAGCTTGTAACTTGTTGCAGGAACACTTTCCATATGACATTCTCAAGCAACAGTTGGGAGAACTGCACTGTATCCACCAGAGAGACCATATGTACTGTTATTTATCTATAATTTTAGCAGACTGGTGAGACTAAAACTACAGAAACAACATCGTTTCAACCAACTTTGGGATTCTAGGATCTAACCCTCCTGAATCCAGAGAGCGATCTCTCCAATACATGCAAAGATGGATTTGTCTTTGAAGTTTAGGGTAATCATATTAGGCTAGTTATAAAGGCCAAGGGTTTTGTTTGTTTTTTTTTGGATGGTTGAGCATGAATACTGTTTGAGGGGAAATTTCCAAGTGCAAAGAGTTTCAAAGGTGAGAAGTTGCAAGTGGATAGAGGAGCAAGGTAAAAGTTAGATATGACACTGGTTTTTAGTCCATTGGGCTATGCAGTCATAACAGGGATTTAATTGAACAAAAACATCAAGAGTGATCCAAGGGGCAAGTCATCTATGCCACAAGATCATTGATATTGAAATGATGGAATGGAAACAATAAAGTGTTGAAGGGGTGGAAACTGATAATAATTTCACAAAGGATTTATAGTCAGTCCAAACAAGGAAAAGCCTCTTAAGTAACTGTTTAAAACCAACCAAGTGCAGGGCCAACCATTGACTTCTTGGGCAAGTTTGTATCAAAGCATCTTAATTGACAAAAAATCCAGTAATCCACATAATTACCTTCAGAAAGTATGAAAACATATAAGAGAAAACAAAGTGCAACTTAAGATCAGATAAAGTACTTTTAAACCTAGTCTGCTTTCAGCCAACCCAAGGGAAACTTTCAGAATTTTCCTTTGGAGAATAGAAGCTAGAAACAGGACAAACCATCACTTTCTAGTCTAACTTTAATAAGAAAATAAGGAAATTAAATTTCAAGAACAATATTTAAAGAAAACAGTAGGGTGAGGGAACTCCAACATTCCTAACTGCTTGAACTCTACTAAATCATTCTTGAATAAATGAATACGAGGAAAACATTAATATAAATATTTTCAGTTAGAGAAGGGAACTGATAAACAGTAAATCCTAACTCTGTAAATGCTATTCTTTATCAGAGAATGGTGAAAAATATGGCATACATAGAAGGAAAAAAACGATAACAAAGAAAGGGGCACTTTACCAGTAATATAGACCAGGATCCCAAGAAACAGCTTGTTATTGATGTCAAACCAGTTACAGTCTTCAAGTCCAGTGTTTCAGTTCAGCAATCATCTTCACGATTCAGCCTAACTTATCTATTACAAACAGAGCTTCAAGGGCCAGTGAATAATATTTACAATCAGAAGTCTCAAGCTCAATTACATAACAATGCTCAACAATGCAGTCAACCAACAATTTCTCATCTTCTACAACAGTATTTATAGAAGGATGAGGAGGTGAGAACTAAAAATATCTCAAGGGTCATTAATACAGATTAAATGAATTCTCAACCCTTTGAGGGGCTCGATGGAGAAGTGTACAGGTGGACTTCTATATTAGTGTTTACAATTATGAATTTAAACTTGGTGGGAGCCTTATTTGACTTTGAGGCTTTATGCTATGTTCAGAGTAACTCTGCAAATATTTCTGCATTGATTTCCTTGTAGAAGTAACTCCCTGGCTGCACTGGAGGCGAATATCTTCATTTGATTAATAACTTCAACCTCTGTGTTGAAAGGTTTGAGGAAACAGGTGGCTATGTGGTAGCTGAGGAATCAATTCGCCTCAAATAAGGCGATGAAGGCCTTTCTGCCTGATAGATCTTTTTGATTTTCTATTAATTCTATTTTAATTTGGGGGATTAGGCTTTTGATATTCAATCTTAGCCGTAATCTCGCAAATCTGTCTTCTATCTTCAATCTTTTGTGTGTTGTCTTCAGAAACCGATACTCTTTAACTGTGTTCTGAATAAAACAGTGTCTTGTTAATGTGTAGAGCCGTGCTGGGCTTTAAAGGTATCAATGTTCATAGAGCATCGAAAAACAATGAATAGAGCTTGGCGGATGGTCCTTTTTAATAGCCCGAAGGCGCAGGAAACGTCTCTCCCAGCCTTCGGCCTTTCTCTTCAATACAGCGGAAAACCATTACAAAGACCTGAAAAACACAAAAACAATTAAGAAATCCTGCGGAATTAGGTTTAAACAGCTTAGAAGGCAGGGAAAGAGCGTGGCCATTGGATCTGGACACGTGGACGGTCCAAATCTAATCGGGGAATCGCAATCGGCGGGAGGAGGAAAAGGGTGCGATGAGAAATCTTTGATGCGATTGCGCGATCGGGAGGGCAGAAGCGATTAGGAGATGGCTGTTGATCTATAAGTCAGATCAACGGTGGGAAGTATAATCGGGGGTGGAAACTGAGTGCATGCGATTAAAATTTGCGATGCGATTGTGTGATGACTGTTGATCTGAGAATCAGATCAACGGTGGGTAATTAATCGGAGGGATGGCAATCAGAGGTGTCAAACAGATGCAGCGATGGAAGACTCCGATGCGATCTTGCGTGGGCCGTTGGATTGAATTACGATCAACGGTGGAGATGTGCTGGGGAAAAACCCTTGTATAATTTATGAAACCCAAACTTTTGGAATAATCAAAGGTTTTTATGGATTGGGGGCGGAAAAATATATAAGGAGGGTAGGCGCCCGAATGCGGGGCCTTTGGATATATGAGCTACAATGGGCCCGGGGCTTTATATATTCAAAGGAGCCAATCGCAATCGGAGCCTCGAGATGGTTTTTCAATCAACCCATTTGAAAAATTGCGATGCGATTCAGCGCCGGGGGTCTTTAACACTTGGTCTTGGGCATAAGTCATATGAAACAGAGGCGGGGGAAGTTTTAACACTCAAGACCTAATCGCATCGGAGGATTTTGATGCAGTCTTTTTAATCAACCCATTTGATTTTTCCGATTGCGATTGCGCGATTGATCTTTTTAATCTAAACATTTTTCATTAACACGTGACTTTAATATATTATATTAAAAGTTTGGATAAATGGGTTTTTTAATGGATTTGGGGGTTTCAGCAAGGTTAAAGGGTGAGTCTTTAACTTTTGAAAAATGACTTTCATAAATGGAAGAAGAGGATTTATGAAAACAAGGGAGTTTTGATGGAGAAAAAGGGGAGCAAATGAAGGTTTGAGAAGGGGGAAAATGAAGGTCTTTTAGCAGTCTTTCATTTGGAATCAGCAGAATTTTCTGAGTATAAAATGGAAATAGTAATGAAGATCTTGGATAGAGGCATGAGGCCTTCAAGGAGCCTTCAAGAGCCAACAATTTTTATCGATAAAATTTGTTCTTTGGAGGCTCGAAATGTCTTAGCCACCTTTTGGTATAACAAATATTATAGGTGGCTAACAGTGGCTCCACTTGGGGATGGTGCCTTCTTGAAGGCATCAAGAATTTCAGACTTGCATTCTCTGGGAGGCTGATCAGTTGCCTCACCCATTTGGGTTGCTTTCTTTTGCTGGGATGATCTTTCTCTGAAAAACAATTTAACAGCCATAAAAAAAAAATGGATCTTTCATCAATCAAGCTTTCTACCTACCCAATCCTCCTGATCTAACATTTTTTCTTCATTTAGAGTGCACTTGGATTGGCTAACTCTATTTACAATATTTTATTCTTTTGAAAGCAGGAAATCTAATCTATTTCTACTCCTTATTTCTCCCTGAACTCAGATTAAATAGTTGAGTTCAGATGCTTCTCTACCTATTCTACTATCTGATGGGATTGAACTGTCCAACATATTTTATTCTCTATCTTCTGCAACAAAAATTTAAAAACAGTCAAGTCAAGATTAAGCTATTTGACTTACTGTGATCTATGGCATAAAAACAAGCTGCACATAGATTATTATTTGCAAAAAATAAAAACAAAACCGAAGGCTTAAGATCTGAAATTTTCTCATCATAGCCTTTCTCTTTCTTCACAGCTCTGTTTTTTCTTTGCTTTTGAGCTGTCTATACCTTTCTTTCTGGTTCAGATTTTGAGCTAATTAGAACCATATTTACATCTTTTTTGACTCAGAAAATACAACAGATTTGAGTCATCTCTTTTTGGAAACTTAGGTTCAGATTTTAAACATGTTTGAACCTTTAATTTCTATCCTAATCTACCTATTGATAAGCCAAGATTAGACAGTTTGGAAAATCGAATTCACTATCCTATCAGCAGAAAATTTAAAACTAATTAGTCAAGATTAGGCTGTTTGACTAACTAGAAGTGTGTTCTTCAGGAGTGGCATTTAAGCTTGCACACTTTCAAAATTTATTTCCCTTTTTTGGTATGGGGCCGTACCTTTCTTGTTTTCATTTTTGCCCTCTTTTCTTTCTTTTCTTTGTTTTTGTATTTTTGTATTTTTTATTTTTCTTCAAAGTAGAAAAACAAAAGCTAACCACATGCTCAGAACTGAGCTTTATTGACATTCCTATCTAACCTATTCTAAACATGGAGTATTCACATTTATCATATGATACAAAAATGCCAATGCAGCTAGCTAAGTAATTTCAAGAAGAAGTAGAAACCCTGGCTGCTTGTCAGAGGTATCCATAGAACATATTGAATATTAACCTTCAATATCAAGGCTATCACAGAAGGTGACAACTTTTCACGTCTCTGGCTCTTGCAAAGGATCACTGCTTGATAATTTGAGCCATTTGGGGTATCCACACACTGTTCCAAAGGATCAACAAAGAAAAGATGAAGGTTCTCTTCTTTTAGGTCCTCCATGTCTGGTAGATTGTCAACTTCCAAGACTTGAGCTTTGAGGAGCATATCTTCAGGAAGTTGTTTGGAAGCTTTGTCATCCTTAACCTGCACAATAGAAAACAGTGAAATATTTTCTTTCTTTAAATCTATGCTTGCTTCTAATATAAATTCAGGCTCTTTAAATGATAGACTAATATCAGTGAAGGGAGAAGTTTCTTTTTGAGAAGATGATATATCCACAGTAGGATAGTCTTCTAATTTTTTTTCTCCTTCATCTTCATCATCCTCTGAACTAGAGGACTCATCATATTTGACAGTGTTGTCCTCTAGTAACCCTGGTATGCTTAGATTCAGTGAACTGAACTCTATGAAGAGGTTATTATATTCTTGAGCAGGGGAGTATTTAAAGGTTTCCTCTTTTTCAAGAGAAAACTCCTTTATTTCAACTTGCTCAAAAATTTCTTCGTTTCTTCCTTCCTCATCCTTTGAGCTGAAATTCTGCTGAGTCCCAATCATGTGAAAGCCATTTATGATGGATCGAAATGGATGATTGCAGCTTTCAAGCTGTCGATGGTGAAACTCATAACACCAATCAAATTATGGTTGCCCTGCATGATTAGTTTCTACTTGGAAATCATCATCACCATCAGACTGATTAAAGTTTGAAAATTTATCAGAATAAACATTTTCATCAGTCAAACATATTGGGATATCAGCTTGTTTTTCTTCTAGCTGATCTACAAGTTTATTTCTTGTATCAAGACAACAAGATGGAGTAGGTAGATGAGAAGAAGCGTTTGGTTCAATTGAAGGTTTGGATGCTGAATGTCTGTTCAATATTAGATCAATCTCTTTCTCTGTTATGAGAGAAGGAGTTTCCTTATTGCTTAGAACAGAGGTACAACAGTCCTCCTTGTCTTGTGTTGGCTGATTTTGAGGCTTGATGTCTTCTTGAGCCTCTTCTAATGGAACTTTACTTGTGTCACTAAATTTTTTTGAGTTTAGGTCATGAAGTTATCTTATTAGCATAGTACAAGACAATGGCAGGCAATCAAGTTTTTCTTGACAACCTTCTTCATTGCTTTCTTTGTAAGTTTGCTCATCATCTTTTATAAAGTGTTGATCATAATACATGTCTTGGTCAGAGTCTTGGTCTTGAGGTGATTGGGCTTGTGTTTGATCAAGGGAAAGCCTAGCTTGCTCTAGATCATCAACATTAATATTGGCCATCAACCTATCCATTCTCTTCCCAAGTATGTACATCATCTTTTCCATCATGATTAGAAATTTTTCTTGGTTATTTTTTTCATGTTCATCATACATGTCTTGTAGTGCCAGAGGTTTTGTTTGCTTAGAGAAAAGAATTTTTTCTTCTTGATAACCAACATTCATATTGGCTATAAACCTATCCACTCTTTTTCCAAGCATGTACATTAATCTTTCCATCATGAGCGTATATTTGTCTTCTGGATCTATATCTAAATCCATGTTTGTTAATCAGGAAAGAGGTCACTGTGTCTAGTCAATCAGTTCAGGGTCTTCTACCAGTGGAGTCATTTGGTCTTTTGGAAATTTCAGAGTGTGGAGTCGCCAAGTGGAAGTTTTTAGTTCCTAAGGAGGTAAAAGGTCTTATGGTCCACCACCATGTTTATTTGATACCAATCTGAAATATTTTTGGTGTTTTCTGAGTTAATTTTTAGTTGTATGGTTTTTAAGAATATCCTAACTCTGTTTCAAAACTTATCTACGGTTATGAGACAAAGAGAGTCTACTCTTATGGCTAAGCCAACTGATATTTCAAGGTTAGATAAAGTCTTAAGAGAATCCCAGGTCATGCCCAGTTTGTCACTGATTCAAACAAGTTTTACCATGATTACCATAACTTGGTATGCTTGAAAAGGCTGCTTTTTACTCACAAGTTTATTTATTTTAAGGGAAGTTGTCCCTAGCGGAGTCGCCAGAAATGTTAGTTGCTGGTGGCTCAGCTGGTTGTTATAGAAAATGTTCTTTGAAATAAATCTCTAATATCCTATGGTTACCCTTAAATGAAAATGATTCTGGGTTTGTCCCCAGTGGAGTCACCAGAAATGTTAGTTATCTATAATTTTAGCAGACTGGTGAGACTAAAACTGCAGAAACAACATCGTTTCAACCAAATTTGGGATTCTAGGATCTAGCCCTCCTGAATCCGGAGAGGGATCTCTCTAATATGTGCAAAGATGGATTTGTCTTTGAAGTTTAGGGTAAGGATATTAGGCTAGTTATAAAGGCCAAGGGTTTTGTTTGTTTTTTTTTGGATGGTTGAGCATGAATACTGTTTGAGGGGAAATTTCCAAGTGCAAAGAGTTTCAAAGGTGAGAAGTTGCAAATGGATAGAGCAGCAAGGTAAAATTTAGATATGACACTAGTTTTTAGTCCATTGGGCTATGGAGTCATAACAGGGATTTAATTGAACAACAACATCAAGAGTGATCCAAGGGGAAAGTCATCTATGTCACAAGATCATTGAGATTGAAATGATGGAATGGAAACAATAAAGTGTTGGAGGGGTGGAAACTGATAATAATTTCACAAAGGATTTATAGTCAGTCCAAACAAGGAAAGCCTCTTAAGTAACTGTTTAAAACCAACCAAGTGCAGGGCCAACCATTGACTTCATGGGCAAGTTTGTATCAAAGCAGCTTAATTGACAAACAATCTAGTAATCCACATAATTACCTTCAGAAAGTATGAAAACATATAAGAGAAAACAAAGTGCAACTTAAGATCAGATAAAGTACTTTTAAACCCAGTCTTCCTTCATCCAACCCAAGGGAAACTTTTAGAATTTGGCTTTGGAGAATGGAAGCTAGAAACAGGACAAACCATCACTTTCTAGTCTAACTTTAATAAGAAAATAAGGAAAATAAATTTCAAGAACAATATTTAAAGCAAACAGTAGGGTGAGGGAACTCCAACATTCCTAACTGCTTGAACTGTACTAAATCATTCTTGAATAAACGAATAAGAGGAAAACATTAAGATAAATATTTTCAGTTAGAGAAGGGAACTGATAAACAGTAAATCCTAACTCTGTAAATGTTGTTCTTTATCAGAGAATGGTGAACAATATGGCATACATAGAAGGAAAAAAATGATAACAAAGAAAGGGGCACTTCACCAATAATATAGACTAGGATCCCAAGAAACAACTTGTTATTGATGTCAAACCAGTTACAGTCTTCAAGTCTAGTGTTTCAGTTCAGCAATCATCTTCACGATTCGGCCTAACTTATCTATTACAAACAGAGCTTCAAGGGCCAGTGAATAATATTTACAATCAAAAGTCTCAAGCTCAATTACATAACAATTCTCAGCAACGCAGTCAACCAACAATTTCTCATCTTCTACAGCAGTATTTATAGAAGGATGAGGAGGTGAGAAGTAAAAATATCTCAAGGGTCATTAATATAGATTAAATGACTTCTCGGCCCTTTGAGGGGCTTGATGGAGAAGTGTATAGGTGGACTTCTGTATTAATGTTTACAATTATGAATTTAAACTTAGTGGGAGCCTTATTTGACTTTGAGGTTTTATGCTATGTTCGGAGTAACTCTGCAAATATTTCTGCATTGATTTCCTTGCAGAAGTAACTCCCTGGCTACGCTGGAGGCAAATATATTCATTTGATTAATAACTTCGGCCTCTGTGTTGAAAGGTTTGAGGCAACAGGTGGCTATGTGGTAGCTGAGGAATCAATTCACCTCAAATAAGGCGGTGAAGGCCTTTCTGCCTAACAGATCTTTTTGATTTTCTATTAATTCTGTTTTAATTTGGGGGATTAGGCTTTTGATATTCAATATTAGCCGTAATCCCACAAATCTATCTTCTATCTTCAATCTTCTATGTGCCGTCTTCAGAAACCGATACTCTTTAACTGTGTTCTGAATAAAGCATTGTCTTGTTAATGTGTAGAGCCGTGCTGGGCTTTAAAGGTATCAATGCTCATAGAGCATCGACAAACAATGAATAGAGCCTGGCGGATGGTCCTTTTTAATAGCCCAAAGGCGTAGGAAATGTCTCTCCCAGCCTTCGGCCTTTCTCTTCAATACAGCAGAAAACCATTACAAAGACCTGCAAAACACAAAAACAATTAAGAAATCCTGCGGAATTAGGTTTAAACTGCTTAGAAGGCGGGGAAAGAGCGTGGCCGTTCGATCTGGACATGTGGACGGTCTAGATCTAATTTGGGAATCGCAATCGGAGGGAGGAGGAAAAGGGTGCGATGAGAAATTTCCGATGCGATTGCGCGATCGGGAGGGCAGAAGCGATTAGGCAATGGCTGTTGATCTATAAGTCAGATCAATAGTGGGAAGTATAATCGGGGATCGAAAATCGAGGCCGGCAACTGAGTGCATGCGATTAAACTTTGCGATGCGATTGAGCAATGACCGTTGATCTGAGAATCAGATCAACGGTGGGTAATTAATCGGAGGGATGGCAATTTGAGGTGTCAAACAGATGCAGCGATGGAAGACTCCGATGCGATCTTGCGCGGGCCTTTGGATTGACTTACGATCAACGGTGGAGATGTGCTGGGGAAAAACCCTTGTATAATTTATGAAACCCAAACTTTTGGAATAATCAAAGGTTTTTATGGATTGGGGGCAGAAAAATATATAAGGCGGGTAGGCGCCCGAATGCGGGGCGGTTGGATATATGAGCTACAATGTGCCCGGGGCTTTATATATTCAAAGGAGCCAATCGCAATCAGAGCCTCGGGCTAGTCTTTCAATCAAACCATTTGAAAAATTGCGATGCGATTCAGCGCTGGGGGTTTTTAACACTTGGTCTTGGGCATAAGTCATATGAAACGGAGGCGGGGGAAGTTTTAACACTCAAGACCTAATGGCATCGGAGGATTTTGATGCGGTCTTTTTAATCAGCCCATTTGATTTCTCTGATTGCGATTGCACGATCGGTCTTTTTAATCTAACCATTTTTCATTAACACGTGACTTTAATATATTAGATTAAAATTTTGGATAAATGGGTTTTTTAATGGATTTGGGGGTTTCGGCAAGGTTAAAGAGTGAGTCTTTAACTTTGGAAAAATGACTTTCATAAATGGAAGAAGAGGATTTATGAAAACAAGGGAGTTTTGATGGAGAAAAAGGGGAGCAAATGAAGGTTTGAGAAGGGGGAAAACGAAGGTCTTTCAACAGTCTTTCATTTGGAATCAGCAGAATTTTCTGAGTATAAAAAGGAAATAGTAATGAAGATCTTGGATAGAGGCATGAGGCCTTCAAGGAGCCTTCAAGAGCCAACAATTTTTATCGATAAAATTTGTTCTTTGGAGGCCTTTTGGTATAACAAATATTATAGGTGGCTAACATGTACCATCCAAAATTGCACATAATCTTCAGCCATCTTCTGATTTGGATGCCATGTAGTGATGATGTGCCATTCATCTTGAATGGAATTATTTGGGTTGGCATGACTCATGATTTTGGGGGAAGAGTATTTGGAGGCTCAATCTTCTTCTTACCATTGGAGGGAAATCATGTTGCAGCCCAATATTAGTGTACCTACTACACTTATCATAAGTGGAGGAGAGGATAGCGTGGGATAGGCCCTCTTGCCTATCATATTCACTTATTCAACCCACCTACATTTCAGGAGCACGAGGTAGAAGATACTTTTCAGGAGTTACCATGTTGGAGGGTGACTCACTTCATTTGGATGATTGCATGGATGAGGGAGGCAATCATTCACCATTTTGATCATCACTCCTACTTTGTGGAGGCCATGAGACATAAAACATGTTTCCATTCACAATTTCCACCTTTGATTGATGTAGACACCTTGGTTATGCACACTTGGGGAGCAGGGAAAGTTTTAAGGATGGAAAATTATTTTGAAGTTTAAAAAACTGGTGAATCTCACTAGTCCCTAATATGAAAACTATAAAATGTTTATTGATGTATTTGTAAAATTATTCAAATTTATAATGATATTATATATATTGGCTATATAATGTTGGCAATTTTTATGGTAAAATGATTTTATATTGTAAAATTTGGGCGAATCATTTTTATAAAGAAATGGAAATTAGCGAATCTTTTTTTTGGAAAAACCATGGAAAATTAGCCCACCTGCGAATATTAGCCCCTAAAATTTTCCATGTTGGGGAAGAGCATTGGATGACAGTTTATTTGCAAATTCTCTTGATGCAGTGATGGAGGCTATTGATGGATGCCACATGAGGAGGATGGGAGATATTTTGCTCTCCTTATGAATTTTTTTGAGGACAAGCAAAGATTTTGGAGGGGAGGACTGTAATGTTCCAAAATTTTAGCTTCCAAGCTAAAAGGAACATTAGAGTTAGCAGCAGCTGTAGCTGGCAAATAAATGGGTAGAAAGGCCCACAAGTATCCTAAGTAGGATGAGAATACTCCAAATGTGAAAGGAGACACTCTTTCTAGCCAAATAAAACACCTCAATGTGTGAACAAGGTTAAAATGAAGCTGCTTTGACTAATGTCAACAGTGTAGTTTTAGTGGAGGAGGAATCCTTGGTTGGAAAATGCAATTTTGGAGGGAAAGATAACTTGGATTAGAAGAAACCTAAGTGAGTGGGGCAAAGGGAAATAAAACTCACTTATGATATAAGGAAGTGGATGGCAGCATTGTTCATCATGTTGTAGATTATTATCATTCTTGGTTTCCAAGAATTGTTGTTGCTTGCTGCTTAGCAAGTCGTTGTGTTGTTTAGCACCGGGTGTTCCTGAGCGGGAATCCCACCTCTATATTTTGAGGAGCTCATTGGGAGAGTTTGTATTCATCATTCCACATTAGGTTTTTAGACCAAGCTTTAGCCATGTTCATCAGCATGGATTTTCCAGAGATTGTGTAGTGTTGTTGGGTGCAACAGTGGAAGGGATTGGAATCTCGGCTTATGAGCTAGTTTCTCATTGGAGGAAAGTTTCCTTCACTTGAGAGATCTGTTTGGAGAGCTCCAGATCTTATTTCAGATCTTTGGTATCATACCACACATTTCTCTTACCCTCCCAGCACTGTTTTTGCTAGGGAGTGTGTTTTTCAAGAGGCAGAGTTAATTGCATGGTTTGGTGGCTCCATTGCTGAGTTTCCTTGTGATTGAGAGGTTCATCCTTTCATGAGAGGAAGCCCTTGAGGGTTCTACATCAGACTAGACATATTTCAGCCTATTTCACTCATGTACTTCGATGTTGCAGTGATTATTCAGACATTTTCTGAATATCACATTTTATATGTAGAGTGATTGACAAGAAACCCTTGTCGGTTTCTTTTGTATTTTGTAAAGGGAGCTTAGATCTCTGTTCTTCAAAATTTTTTATCAATACATGAGTAGATATATTTTTCTCTGATAATTTTATGTGTAAACCCTCTCTTAGACTGCGTAGTCCCTTGAGCAGCTACTCCGACATTTTGCAGTCTTGGGGTTTTTCACTAGTTTTGACTACACTAGTGTGGGAGGCTTGTTTAGCCCACCTAGTTTGATTTGTTTCTACTGTATTCTTGGATTTACATTGCATATTGATTATTTTATGGGATCTAAGAGTCCATTTCAGTATTTTATTGCATTTTGTTGCTGGAAATGCGTTTTTTATGCATTATCTATGAGCATTCCTGAAAAAGGAATATTACAAAAATGATATATGAGGATGGATAAAAGGGTGTACTTACATATGGTCATGTGTAATATCCCAAACTGGGATCTGCTGGAAAGGCATGACTAGAAAACGTATTTTCCAGGAATGGCTGCTACAGGATTGAAACCAAGACCTGGATCCCTTAAATCAATGTATCTAAGACCGAAATCCAAGAGGAGGCTCAAAAGGAATCCCTATAGGTGGGTTAAACATGTCTCCCATAACTAGTTGTCTTGAAAAAGTGCCTGATGAGGGGATTGCGGCAATGTATGAACATATAATGGAGTAACAATGTTATTTTAATGAGCCAAGATATATGAAGATCTAAATAGCCAAAAAATGTATAATATAGTAGTAATGGTGTAAAAATCCTTCAGGAAACTATCACACAAGCAAGGAAATGCAAGCCTCAACAACACATGTACAAGGAGATGAAGAACACTACTATATATGTATAAACCCAGGCTATGACCACGCATTTTACTATGGAGAACTGCTGCAAAATGATTTCAACATATTGATATAGAAATGTATAGCTCAAATAAATGGGGGAGCAAGATCTCAACCCCTGGAAACAACAATACAACAATCCTTAGGAGGATTTGCTGAAATATGCACAAAATGGAAAATCTGCAGAAATGTCAGAGTAGCAGGGTAGCAGCTGCAACTCAAAAAATGAAAATGGATGAAGATAGTTGACGATGTTGCATATGATGGTTTAATATCATCCAAAGGATCTTTTAGGTGAAAGGCTGATCCAATCACCCAAATATCTCACCGTCCAAAATAGTGGAGAAAGTCCCCACTGCAAATATGCTCAGAAATAACACAGTCTAGAGAAGGGACTGCACCGTTGGTGATGGGAAGTGCTTGGCTTGATTCCAATGATCTAAAATAAGCTCTGAAATCTCCCTCACTAACCTCGCAGAGGAATAGAAGTTCCCTCCTCTGAAATATGAGCCAAGGAAATGGTGTTGTGGAACCCTCCACTGCAACACCCTGCAACACAATGTTTCCTGCTACAGGAATAACACTGTAGTTGAAGGAGGTGGCTTGGACTTGAGCCTGAAATGTGGAGAATGAAGTAAAATCCCTCAAGAGGCCTCTCTAGAAGGGAGCAGGATTCCTAAACAGGAAATCCCTTGGGCTAAGCAGCACATCAATCTCAGTTAAACAACCGAAGAGAGAAAATAGTCATGCAGACCAAAATCTATATTCATCAACATATCCCTCTATGGCTGCCTTGTCCTCCCTCTATACAAATGAAAGCCTCCTTGCATTGGCCCCCACACGTTAGGGTTTCCTCCACCAAATTACCTCTTCCTCATTCACACTGCATTGTCTCTCAAGGTTATCCACTCCCACTATGGCATCGCTGTTGACTTGGTCAAACTTGACCTTGTCCTCATGCATTTGCCCCTTTTCACACTTGAGGGTGAAAAATAGAGATACTCTAATGATCCCTTTCACACTATAAGGGATTTTATTTCTATTCATGGGCCTATTTACCTATTTATTCACCTCCTAGCTGATATAGGAAAAATTAATGTTCCAATTAGCTTCATGATAATTTTGGGAACATTACAGTCCTCCCCTCCCAAATGTTGCTTATCCCCAAGCAACTGCAAGGATAGAACTGAAGGGCCTTCTTGAGGAATGTGGGCTGAAATGAATTGGGATCTACCATCCCCATATGAATCTCCCATCCCCAAGCAATCATCCAAACAAAATGAGTTACCCTCCAACATGGCAACTCCTGAAAGTCTTCCTCCACCTTTGGCTCATGCAAAGTAGGTGGGCTGAAATTCTGATAATGGTAGAAAATGTAGTCTACCCCACATTTTCCTTCTCTCCATTCATGATGAGTGTAGAGTATGTGCTGATCCTGGGCTGCAAACGTATTGCCCTCAAGTGGTAGAATGAAGAACAATCCTCCAAGGATCTCCCCTCCAACACTGAAGATCAAGTTGGCCCAAAACATTTCATCCATGATGAATAGGACATGGTCATCATATAGTATCCAAGTGAGAAGTTTTTTGAAGGTTTTACATGATGATGCATGATACAAACAATGTATAAAGAGGAGACATCGTAGTCTCATCCACTACAACTTCAAAAAATAGCATGGCAAGTAATATACAAAAATCATCACATCTACTAATGAATAGTAAATGGTTGAATGTGTCAACAATACTTGATCAAACACTTGCCCATGGTTATACAATGGATGGCTATCAAAATCATGGCCCACCCCACAAGAGAACAAATATGTGGCTGTGGTGGCCATATCTCCTCCAATGCTCCCATTAGAACATGTAGTGCAGAAAATGTGGGAATTCTCTCTCGTCAAGGACACATCCAACTCATGTGTAAATTCCCCAATCATGCTCTCAATAAGAATAGGAACACTATCAGCAAATGGAGTCATGATCATTATAATAATGAAGGAGATACTGATGGCTTCATGTGGTGCTTGAAGATACCATAATCCTCCTAAGTATGTAAAACGCAGTTTTACCAACTGCTGCTTCAAAAATTTACATGGAAAAATGTTTCTTGATACATGGTCAATCATGCATGTCTTCATATAGTAAATGTTTGGGTGCAACAACTAAACATAAATGTAATGACTAAAATTTTTTCCAAGGCCATATAAAATATGACTGTCTCCATCATATTGTTTGGCCCAACTCTAATCATGGAGCAATATGAAAAACTTGCCCTCTTGTGGAGCAATGCATTGCATAGTAATGGTAATAGTATGCAAATAAACAAATGTAAAAATAGATCTCTTACCATGTGCTACAAGAAGATCCTTCTCCTCATGCTTGGAACCCCAAGTCAAGAAGAATATGTCATAGTAATATATTTCTCCATCCACTACCCCATCATTTTCACCTCCTCCTTGTTCACCAAGTGCATCCAATGTGAAGTGATCCTGGGGGCACTCCATCCATAAGTACCTGCTCCAAAGTGACAGCATTGTGAGCTCATGCAGATAGGCTCCTGTTAATACAAAGCTCTATCCTTTGACATTCTCCTTTTCAAACACTCCTCTAGTAATGTTGCTGAAAATATGGAATACCTCCCAAGATGGAAGTGCTTGCTGATCATCCAAGGCCAAGGAGTATCCCCTGAAGCACCATGAGAGCGCCCTCTTCTACTCCTGCAACGTCACTCCTCATGTGAGAGAAAATCTTCCCTTACCCTCTCAAGTGCAACTCAAGCAACCAAAGTGTTTGCTGCCTTCTTAAGCTCCCATCATACAACTCATGTGATGAAGACACAATGAATGTTATGAATGTCACATCAACATCATGCATCCATACTCCATGCTTCACAATGATGCAAGCATCCTACGATCTCTTCTCCATCCCAACCCTCTTAGGTATAGGACATGCCAAGTGATGGCCAAAATCCTTCAAGAGGAGCTAGCATAGCCAAGCCTTCTGTTGCGCGGTGTCATATATTTGCCAGTAGCCTCCCAACTCCTTGCTCATCAACCACATCCATTCAATCACTTTTGGATGTATTTTTCTTCTCTTCCCCTTGGTGCTCCTCTCATGAGGGCTACCATCCTCCCAATTCATATTTATGTCCTTTCATTTCATGGGATTTTGAAATGCAGTCTCCCCAAGAATCAATTTGATCCCATAAGGACCCAAATAGGTGGTAGGAAAAAACCTCCCATCATGATGTGTATGGCTCAAGAGGTGTCCAATACAATCATGAGACATGTTATCCATCTGAATATGTCCTCCATAATCTATCTATTCCTCCTTAAATCCATAAGGATCCAAGTGTGAGAAGGGAAGAACCTCCTCAAACTGTTGAAGAATCTTTCACCCCATGATGTGTGGGAGTGCACCTCCATTGAAATCTCTCTAGGAGATCTCCTCTTCATGCATGGCCTTCCAAAACCAAAGAGGCCTTGGATCTGCTGCAAGTAGAAGTCTCTCCTTGAGTTGTGGCATGCTAATTGAGAGAGTGTCATCTCGAAAGGAGAAAGTGTTTCTCACTTCAAGATATCTACCATCTATCTCTTCTTCCTCCATTGCTTCATGAATGAAGTTTCCATGTGAATGCTCCTATAAGGAATGATTCCTCCTTTCTTCATCACTGCTCTTGTATAGCATAGTGCAATTCTGCTGCTCTAAGTCAATAGTATGCAATGATGTGGACCCATCCATAATTTTTTTTGAAATGACAAGAGATGGACATTCAAGCATACCTTGGTGACATTTGGAGGCTCCTTGGAGGGATGCAAGAGTTTCCTCCTCATATGTGTTGGCTTCCCAAACTGTTGAGGATGAAGGCTTCTCCTCCCTAGTCTCAATAGTGTTGGTACATGCCTCTTCAACTGGTGGTGAGGGCTCTTCCCTCATTTGGCCAAATCTCCTGATCATCCTTTGGGAAAATTCAGCAAGAGTGGATACCCTTTCATGGCTCCAATGGCTGAACCACCAAGTAATTTCTTCACCTTCAAGGTGCATTGCTGCAATTTCTATAGCCTCTCTATCTACTACAGGATGTAGCAGAAAGAAAGCCTCTATCTTCATCACCCAAGCCTCTGCTACACATGTGAGTGATCCATCAAAAGTGGACAATAGCAATCTATTGCCTCTCATCATCCCATAGTTGTGGGGTCCTCTCTCTTCTTCCAACTGAATAAATTGTGGTAAATCTAGAGTCCCTTTGAAGGCTCTACATTTATCTCGATATTCAGCAAGGTACTCACTTATAATTTCGAATTCCAAGTGTTCTTCATGCTTCTGGTCTTCTTCTTTGTGAGAGGAGGAAGTGCATGGTCCTTCCTCTTATCCTTCTTCCTTCTTCTCGGCCTCCTTGGAGAGGTCCTCCCTGGATCTGAAAGTTGATGAGAGAAATCTCATCTTCTTTATCATCTTGATCTCTTCAATATTCTTATGGTTGAAACTCACATGCTGAGCCAAAGATCATGCTTTGATACCACTGTAATATCCCAAAATGGGATCTGCTAGCAAGGCATGAATAGAAAACACATTTTCCAGGAATGGTTGCTATAGGATTTGAAACCAAGACCTGGATCCCTTAGATCAATGTATCTAAGACCGAAATCCAAGAGGAGGCTCAAAATAAATCCCTCTAGGTGGGTTAAACAGGTCTCCCACACCTAGTTGTCTTGAAAAAGTGCCCGATGAGGGGATTACAGAAATGTATGAACATAAAATGGAGTAACAACGTTATTTTAATGAGCCAAGATACATGAAGATGTGAATAGCCAAAAAATGTATAATATAGTAGTAATGGTGTACAAATACTTGAGGAAACAATCACTCAAGCAAGGCAATGCAAGCCTCAACAACACGTACAAGGAGATGAAGAACACTACTATATATGTATAAACCCAGGCTATGACTACGGAGTATATTATGGAGAACTGCTATAAAATGATTTCAACACATGGATATAGAAATTTATAGCTCAAAATAAATGGGGGAGTAAGATCTCAACCCCTGGAAACAACAATACAACAATCCTTAGGAGGATTGGCTGAAATATGCACAAAATGGAAAATCTGAAGAAATGCCAGAGTAGCAAGGTAGTAGCTGCAACTCAGAAACTAGAAATGGATGAAGATAGCTGATGACATTGCATATGATGGCTAAATCTCATCCAAAGTATCTTTCAAGTGAAAGGCTGATCCAATGACCCAAAGATCTCACCCTCAAAAATAGTGGAGCAAGTCCCCACTGCAAATATGCTCAGAAATAACACAGTCTAGAGAAGGGGCCACGCTGTTGGTGATGGGAAGTGCTTGGCCTGATGCCAATGATCTGCAATAAGCTCTAAAATATCCCTCACTAACCTCCCATAGGAATAGAAGTTCCCTCCTCTGAAAGATGAGCCAAGGAAATGGTGTTGTGGAACCCTCCACTACAACACCCTGCAACACAACGTTTCATGCTACAGGAATAACACTGTAGCTGAAGGAGGTGGCTTGGCCTTGAGCCTGAAATGTGGAGAATGAAGTAAAATCCCTCAAGAGGCCTCTCTAGAAGGGAGCAGGATTCCTAAACAGGAAATCCCTTGTGCTAAGCAGCATAGCAATCTCAGTTAAACAACTGAAGAGAGCAAATAGTCATGCGGACCAAAATCTATATTCATCAACATATCCCTCTATGGTTGCCTTCTCCTCCCTTTATAAAAATGAAAGCCTCCTTTCCTTGTCCCCCACACATTAGGGTTTCCTCCACCAAATGACCTCTTCCTTATTCGCATTGTGCTGTCTCTCAAGGTGATCCACTCCCACTATGGCAACGTTGTTGACTTGGTCAAACTTGACCTTGTCCTCATGCAATTTCCCCTTTTCACACTTGAGGGTGCAAAATAGAGCTACTGTGATGATCCCTTTCACACTATGAGGGATTTATTTCTATTCATGGGCCTCTTTACCCATTTATTCACCTCCTAGCTGATATAGGAAAAATTAATGTTCCAATTAGCTTCATGCTAATTTTGGGAACATTACATCAAGGAGTCAAAGGTTTATTTGGTTCCATAAAGAAAACATGTTCAGATATCTCATTTTCTTCCTTAAATAAAACTTTTATTCTAAGAAAAGAGGGGGATTCTTTATTTGAGTGAGTTTGTTCAGAGATTTTTCATGTTTTGATATTATTCAATGGGAATTCCCTAAGGGGGTTCCTTTTGCAGCAATGAGAACAAAATATATATAGAGCTCAAGCTCCCCTTTTTTCTTCTTAGCTTGGAAGACATCTAATTGAGAACTTGAGTTAGTAAGGATATTGGTTTTGAAGACTTCCAACAAGTTTCCTAATTCTACCTGGGTTACCCCACTTTCACTAGGATTTTTAACCCTATATAACATATCCCGAGAACTTAGATTATATTTCGAACTTCCTTTGGAATACTTTGTAGAAAGTTCACAAATATCATCATAAGTTAATTGAGAAATTTCTCCCTTCCCTATAAAGTTTAAAGTTTCTAGGAAATCTTCTTGTATCCCTTTCACTAAAATAACGTGTAGAGTTTCAGGGTTAAGAGTATTCTAATTTGTCCTTTACATGGTGCATTGGAACCTTTCCACATAATATTTAAGGCTCTCATCATCGTTTTGAGACATCGTTAAATTTATTCCTTCATGTCTCGGACTCTGCAATAATCCTGGTATTTTGATAAAAAAGTTCTTCTTCATGTCATCTATGGAAATGATGCCAAAAATGATGGTGTGAATATATGTATTTTTATTAAAGAATAATTCACAAGATCATTTTAATTGTCAACCATGGTTCGTAAACTTATCAAGACTCCATGTTGTATGCACAAGTACCAAAACTCTTATCGGCTAGTATTCCTATGCAAAAAATATATGAAATTTGGCAATATTAATGTTTTCATCTAGTTCTAATTTCACCCAAAATATTGGATAATAAATCTTATGAACATGTTAACCATTAATGTAGTTATCCTATCATAGTCTGATTTTTCAACAATTTTGCAGTTTTGCAGCAATTTTTTAATTTCATAGCAATGAATATTTGTTTTTTAGCAACTATGCAACCACTTTAAAAAACACATTTGAAGGAATAAACCAGATCCAAAGAAATATTACAACTAAAACCCCACCACTTGGTCGATTCTAAAATATCAACAAACATTAACCAGAATTAGCAATTACAATAATTGTGGCATACAAATAAATCAAGTTGGAAAGAAAATGTGCATAGTGCCTTACATCCAGCGGGCCTATACTTGGGGTTCATCATGTGCCCCAAGATCAACTACACACAGGAGCTCAGAAATAACAACACATCCATGAGAAATTTTATATTAAAGAGAAAACGGAGTTCTGATACACAACAATTTATTTATTCACAAAAGATTACACACATATATAATATGGGGGAGAACCTCAACCCCAATTAACCGTCCATGAATTATCCTTTCAATTCGTTAGACTTCCTAAAATTAAACTATACAACAAGTACATAAATTGGCATAAAAAGTCGTAAAAGTTCATTATATTGTGTTTGCCAAAGTACAACGTTAATTAATTTCAATTCTTTAGAAACATAAAATAAGAGACCAACCAATTTATGCACAATACCTTAGTGCAAATATAATAATTGCAAGATTATAATTGATTAAGAGTAAAGGTTTGGAAATTATAAGGAAAATGAAGAGATTTCGCAGCAACAAAGATCGAATTTGTAGCAAAATGGATTAGTTTCGAAGTTTCCGAGGTTTGAATATCAATGATGATGAAAAACATAGTGTAGGATTATATTAGGTAAAATAAATGATTTTTGAAGTCTTTTAAATTTAATAAAAAAATATAAACAAAATTTTTTACTTCATTACCTTTTTCTAAAGAATGTTGAATATAATTTTGTTTGGTACATTCATTCTTGGCGTGCAGAAATGTAGTAAATACTTCTTGTTGAGGGGCCTTTTCTACTAAATCATGTATTACAGGGAACATTCCTTCAATTGCAAGAATATGAGATTTCATTACAAAAAATTGTTCTTCAATTGTAGGAATCTGATACTTCATTATAAGAAATTGTTCTTCCATTGCAGAAATCTGAGAATTTTTTTCTTTTTTCTTATGTTGATTGAAGTTTTTGTAGTTGGTGTCTATTCTAATTTTACTTTGATGAAATCACTATAAATAGTGATAAATTATTAAAAATAACCTTCCTTAGATAAATAATTGAAGATATTCGAATTCAGAAATTCTTGTAATTGAAGAAATTTCAGAAGCAACTTTGTTCTAAATTCTGAAATCACAGAAATTGAAAATATTCGCGTTAAAAAATCCTTGTAATTACAAGAATTTATAAAAAAAATCCTTTTATCAATTATGGAATGACAGGAAACAATTCACACACCTTATTGTGAAAGAAAGATACCTTTACTGAGCAGGATGACTTCCTTGTTGCTGTTAGCTCTCTGTAATTTGCAAGATTGGCAAATACAAACCGCAAAGGCTAAATGAACCACTTTGGGATTCTAGGATCTAGCCATCTTGAATCCAGAGAGAGATCTCTCTATAAGTGCAAGGATTGATTTATCTTTATGGCTTGAAATGTGATATTAGGCTAGTTATGAAGAACAAAGTTTTTGTTTGTTTTGGTTGGGCAAAGATATGTGAAGGTGAAGGAAGTCTAAATGAAGGGTGAAGGTGAATGAAAGTGAAAGATTGATTCAGCTAACAAGATAGGCGAGAAAAAACTTCAATCCATTGGGCTATGGAGTCATAATAGGATTTAATTGAAACAGCAAGGTTCAAGAGTGGTCCATGGGGAAAGTCATCTATGTCAAAGGATCTCTTTAAAGTTGATTTTATGGAATGAAATGAAACAATAAGAAGGGGAATCAAACAAATGAAGAACAAAGAGCAGCCTAAGATCAAGTAATTACTTTGAAACTATCCTGCTTTCAACATGCACTTAAGGAGAAACATAAAAGTAATCTAGGATCAGGTAATTACTTTGAAACTAGCCTGCTTTTGATGCACTTTCATTAGAAAACATTTAAAACACAAAAAGAATAGCTTAAGATCAAGTAAGGACTTTGAACCTATCCTTCTTTCATCATATTCAAAGGGAAAATTTTAAAAGCAACTGTTGGAGAAGAAACTAGAGGACAGGGCTCACCATAGACTTCCCTAGCTCTGCTTTACTTAGTAAACTTTTCAAGACAACACATAAAATAACAAAGAATAGTCTAAGATCAGGTAAGGACTTTGAACCTAGCCTGATTTCAACATACTCTTAGGGAAACTTTCAGACAACTTTTGGAGAAGAAAATAGAGGACAGGGCTCACCATAGACTTCCCTAGTTCTTTTTTACTTGGTAGAAACTGAAAATAACATTCAAGAACATTGCTTAGTTTAGACAGTAGGATGAGGGAACACCAAAATTCCTAACTGCTTGGACTGTATTAAATCATTCTTAAATACACAACTTTTGAAGAAAACATGTAGATAAAGCTTATCAGTAAGAGCAGGGTACCTTTGACGGTAAATCCTAACTCTATAATTGTTGTTCTTTATCAGAGAAGATGGACAGAATGGAAACAGAAATAAAATAACAATTTACAATAATAAAAAGATCACCGTTGACATAGACCAGGATACCATAAATAAGCTTGTATTTGATGCTTCAAACCAGTTACAATATTCAAGTCCAGTGTTTCTCTACAGCTTCAAACTTCTCATCTCAACTTAGGTATCTTCAATTACAAACAGAGCTTACAGCAGCTTCAGTAAACTATTTACAGGCAACAGATATGCAGTGACCAACATTATCTCATCTTCTATAGAAGTATTTATAAAAGAAATGAGGAGGTGGGATAGGATAAAGAACTTCTAGGTTCAATTAATATAGTTTAATGCTTCTCGGCCTTTGAAGGGATCAACGGAGAAACTTTTCTGATATTTCCTTTGCATTAATTGATTTACATTAAGTATTAATCTTGCTGGGAAGATTTTGTTGACTTTAAGGTTCTTTGTTATCCTTGTAATAACTCTGCTGACAGTTTACAATAAGTTCCTTTGGTTGAATTAACTGTTCAGATGTCTTGAGGCAAATATCTTATGTTCTGGCAATAACTAGGCCTCTTTTGAATGTTTTGAGGTTGCAGGTGGATTTTGGTAGCTAAGAGGATTCAATTAGCCTCTGATGTGGCAGTGGAGGCTTCTCGGACTGATGGATATTATTGTTTTCCTTTAAACACTGTTAATTTTCTTTAACTCTATGTGTTAGGCTTAATTAGGCCTAATTTTTGTCTTTTGTTCTTCAAATTGTGTTCAATTGAATGGATTAGGCTTTATATAGACGATTTATGCCGTAATCCCTTAAAAACTACGTAAACAATCTTCAATTCTCCATCTCTGCTATGACTACATCCTTGAACACTGATACTCTTTGTTTGATTAAGTTTTGTTGTGTCTTGTTGATGTGCAGGCATCACAGAGGTTTTATAATGGCGTCAGTGCTCATGAGGCACTGATAAACATTGATGGGAAACCCTACAGAAATATTTTCTTCACGAATAGAGGCCTGGGGGATCGTCATCCCTGGCCTTCAATTTTCTTTTAATACATTTTCAAAACCTTTAAAACCTGCACAAACAAAGAAAAATTAAGAAGATCCTACGGGATAAGGCTTACACATGCTGAGGTTATATCGCAGCCGTTGGATGAAAGCATCCAACGACGAGGATTTAATGTTGGGCATAATGGAGAGGCAGTCGGGGGAGTTAATGAAAAATTAAGTTCGAAACATAGATGTATATGGATCAACAGTCGAGATTAACCGAAGAAATTATAAGGCAGAATGGAAATGTCATAGTGAAATGGCGGAAAATATAAGAAAAATAGGGAGAAAAATTTATCAGAGGTGAAAAGGGGTCAAATGATATTTGAGGTTTTTGAACGATCCTGGGCCGTTGGATTGGATTAGCCCACAGAGATCAACGGTGGAGGTTGATCGATGAAGTTCTGTGGAGAAAAGGGGGGAGGACGATGAACTAATGGTGAGGTTAAATGTGAGCCGTTAGATCTCAGAGATCAACAACGGAGATCTATTATGAGAAAATGCAATGGGAATGGGAATGGTGGTTTCAGCTGAAGAAACTGTTGGTTTCACGCGACGCAAAAGGGGAAAGGCGGTATTTCCTTTTTGAACGTGATATGCGTTTCTAGCCGACACGTGGCTTTTTAAAACCACCCATATCGCGTAACTTTGAAAAATTAACCTTCGGGCTTAAAATCACGTGAAACCGTGCGCTGGCCGTTAGATATGGGGTCTTAGATCGGACAGTCGTGACGAGAGCGCGATGGAGAATAGATGCATAGGCGATAAAAGGTGGGGCGGGGTCAAGGTGGTTTTAATCTTGACCATCGAATCAGGGAATGAATGGCTAGGATTGATCAATGGGGGTGGTAGGTCCCAAATGAGTTGGGCCTACTGGGTTAAAAATGGACCATTGGATGAAACAGATCAACGACTCAGATTTAATCTTGGGGTTGATGGAATAAAATATGAGGCGAGGGTCCGGCGGAGTTTGGGTTAATGTGGGCCGTTGATCTCCAGAGATCAACGGTGGATATTCGCCAAAGAGGTTACACTGTCGGGATTTGAGAAATAACAAATGAAAGTGAGGATTGATCTAGATCGTTGGATCCTGGTGTATGGATGGCCCAGATGCAATCGCAAGATCGCGATCGGTGGGGGAGAGAGGAAAGGTGCAAAGAAAAGTTACGATGGGATGAGATTGGAACCGTTGATCTTAGAGATATAAATGGTCAAAAATGAGTCTATGGGTTCAAATGTCGGACGCTGTGGTGGAGGGTGATTGGAAGTGAGCCGTTGGATATCAGGATGAGATCAACAACAGGGAAAAAATTGGGAATCGGCGATCGGAAGAAGGGCGATGTGATGGCGCGATCGGGCCATTGCAATCAGAGGTTTCAAAGGGGCGCAATTGGAAGAACCCTTGAAGAAGTTTCCGATTCAATGGGCGGGGAATATAAAAGTGTGCTGACCGTTGTTGTTTAAAGGATCAATCATGGAAAATGCAGCGGGAGTCAACAGACCAAAGTTTCATCGCATTGGGGAAATGGATTTTAACAAAGAAAATGCGCCCATATGAACACCCTGATTGCGATAAGAACCCAGGGCCTTAGCGTTTGGTTCCAGTGCTAGGTCACATGGTGGGGAAGTGGTTAGGGGCTTAGCCAAAGGGGGTTAAAGGCCTTAGCACAAAAATGCTATTTTTTATGATTTTTCAAGTATTTCAAAGGATTTTGAAAGCTTCCGATAAGGTTAAAAAGGAGTTTTAAACCTTATCCAATGGTTTTTATGGAGGAAAAGAAAGGAAATAAGGGAAATGGAGGAATTTTATGAGGAAAAAGAGGATAAAGATGAAGGTTGATTATGAGTGAAAAGAGGGGTAAAATGAGGGGAAAATGGAGTTTTCAGCAATCTTTTTCTTCATGAAAACAATAGATTTTCAGAATTGAGAGGGAAATAGCAGTGAAGATTAATCAAAAGATAAGATATATTCACAAGACTTCAAGAGCTAACAATTTGTCATAAAACTTGTTTCTTGAAGGGTTGAAAAATGATTTAGCCACCATTTGACATAACAAATTTTATAGGTGGCTAACAGTAGCTCCACATGGGGATGGCAACTCCTTGGAGGTGCCAAGAATATTAGACATGTCTTCTCTGGAAGCTGATCAATGCCTCATCCATTGGGCTGCAATTTTCTTCACTTTTCTTGCTTTCTTCTTCTTTGACAATGTTAGTAGCCATGAAATACAATGGAACTTTATCAAAACAAGCTTTCTACCCACCCAATCTTACTGATCTAACATTTTTTCTTCTTTGAGAGTGCATTTGGATTGGCAAACTCCTTTACAAACATTTGTTTTTTTGAAAGAAAAAAATTAATCTAAGTCTACTTCTTATTTCTCCATGAACTCAGATTAAATAGTTGAGTTCATAAGCTTTTCTACCTAACTACTATCTGTTAGGATTAGACTGTCTAACAGATTTTTATTCTCTAAATTTTGAAACAAGAAATTTAAAAGCATACAAGTCAGGATTGAACAGTCTAACTTGTTGTTGATCTATGGCATAAAAACAAGCTGCACATATATTATTATTTGCAGAAAATTAAATCAAAATGGTGAAGGCTTAAGATCTGAAAGTTTTAAGCACATCCTTCTCTTTTCTTCAGCTCTATTTTTGAGTTTGTTTGAGTTGTTTTTTCTTTGTTATTTGGTTCAAGTTTTGGACATATTAGAACTAGTTTACTTCTATCTTTGACTCAAAATTTCAACAGGTTAGAGTCATTCTTTCCTTTTTAATTTTAGGTTCGGATTTTGAGCTTATTTGAACCTTTATTTTTCTATCCTAATCTACCTAACTGATAAGCCAAGATTAAGCTATTTGGAAAATCTAATTTCACTAACCTATCAGTAGTAAATTTAAAACTAATTAGTCATGATTACGCTGTATGAATAACTAGGAGTGTGTTTCTTAGGAGTGGCATTTGAACTTGCACACTTTTAGATTTTGTTTCTCTTTTTGGTATGGGGTTGTACCTTTCTTGTTTTTACAATATGCCCTCTTTTCTCTTTCTATTGTTTTTGTATTTTTGTTTTTTCTAACTTTGAATGCAATGATGGATGAAATATTTATAATGAGAAAAAAGATAAAAAGGCTTTCACACTGATATGGTGAAGAGAAGTAATGTTTGAGCATCCTGCCATTGACAGGACCCCCAACCAGTTTAGCTCCATTCAATTCCTGTAAAAAATAAGCATTTTTACCAGCAATAGAATGAATGAGATGAGGGTCAAGCCATAAGTTATCAAATTTCTCGTGCTTACCCTTGTCTTCTCTCTTTGAATCCCACTTTAACACTTTGTCACCAATGTTGAAATTGCTAGCTTTTGTCCTTCTATCAAAAATATTCTTGATGCTTTCTTGCTTTTGTAATTCTCTGTTATAGACCTCCTCTCTGGTTTGTTGAAGATGTATAGTCTGATTAATCCTTCTGATCATGTCATTGTCTTCAGCCTGCACTTCTTGGATCAAGTTCATAACTGGTACACCAAGGCTGGTTGGAAAAATTGCATCTATTCCATACACAAGCTGGTAGGGTGACATTCCAATAGATTTCTTAAATTTTAATCTATCAGCCCATATTGCATGTACTAGCTTTGTGTGCTAAGACTTCTTGTTGTCGTCCAGAAAATTCTTGATTATATTTACCAAACTTTTGTTTGAGTATTCTGCCAACCCATTACCTTGAGGGTAATAAGCAGTAGAATGACCCAATGTTATCTGATATTTTTGGCAGAATTCAACCATCTTCTTGGATCCAAATGCTGCAGCATTATCAGTGATGATCTTCCTAGGATAGCCAAATCTAGAGAGGATGTGAGTCTCAATGAATTTTATGATGATAGAGTCATTGGCTTGCCTAGAAGGGATGGCTTCTTTCCATTTGGTAAAGTAATCTGTTGCAGTGAGAATCCATCTATGTTGGGAAAATGAAGGTGGATGGATTTCTCCTATGAAGTCTAAACCCCACTGTTGAAAAGGGGCTTCAACAGTGATTGGATGCAAGGGTAAGGGAAGCAATTTTCTTTTTCCTTCAAAAAGTTGGCATTTATGACAGGAAACTATCATCTTGTGTACATCTAGAAAGAGGGTGGATCAATAGTAACCAGCTCTAAGGATTTTTTTGGATGTAGTCTTCCAATAGAGGTGGCCTCCACATTCTCCTTCATGAAACTCGTGCTTAACCTTCTCTGCATCATTCTCAGGCAAACATTTAAGAAATATCCCACTTGCATTTTTCCAATAAATACATTTATCTATAATGCAGTAGTTTATAGATTTTAACTTTAAAAACCTTGCCTTTGTTTTTGATAAACCAGGAGGTGTATTCAAATTAAGAAAAACATATAGAATATAAACATACCAAGAGGAATTCATAAAATGGTATTCAATAATGGGAGTTGACAGTTCCTCTTCTTCATCTAAAGAATTTATCATATTTATATCAAGAACCTCAAAATTTGATTCAACCATTAATATAGCTAGTCCTTGGCCTTTAGTGAGTTTAGTGGGCTTGATCTCTAAATCATATTCAAGTATCACAGCTATCCACTTACCTCTCTTACCATCTAGGTCCTGTGTTAGAATGTCTTTCACAACTGAATTTGGGACAAAGGCAATGATGTGGGAGTGCAGAATGTAAACTCTGAAGTCTTTTAAGGCTTTGACTAAGGCAAAGGCTTGTTTTTTCCATAATGCTATACTTCATAGGAGAATCTCTCAATGCCTTGCTAAATAATGCAATGGGATGCTCTTGTCCCTGTTGATTTTTCTGCAATAGGACAACAGCTATTGTATGTTCTGATGCAAATGAAAAAATATAAAAATCCTTTGAAAAATCAAGACTTATTAGAACTGGTGTTTTGGTTAATGCATGTTTTACCAGCTCAAAAGATTTCTTTTCTTGCAAGGTCCATTTAACTCCTTGTTACTTTTTCAAGATGTTTGTAATGTTTCTAAGGATTTAAACCAAGTTGGGTATGAACCTTCTCAAGAAATTAATCTTTCCAATGAAATATTGAAGTTCCTTGATGTTATGAGGATGAGTGATTTTTAATATGGCCTCAATCCTTTTTGGGTCTTTCTCTATCCCCTCTTCTGATATTATGTGTCCAAGCAGTTTACCTTCTTGGATACCAAAGAGTGTTTCCTTAGGATTTAAAGATAACCCAAACTTTCTGCATTTCTCAAAGACTATTCTTAAGTGTTTTAGGTGTTCTTCATCTGTTTTGGAAAAATCAGTGATATCATCGAGGTAAATAATGATGAAGTAGCCCAATTCTTCCGAGAATTCAATGTCCATGGCTCTCTGAAAAGTAGCACCAACATTCATTAAACCAAAGGGAATTTTCACATACATGAAAGTGCCCCAAGGTGTAGTAAAAGATGTCTTTAGTTGATCATCAGGATGTACTAATATCTGATTGTATCATGAGAAGCCATCTAGCAAAGAAATTCTTTTAGAACCAACTACCCTTTGTAAAATATGATCCATCTTGGGTAAAGGGTAGTTGTCCTTCAATGAGGCTTTGTTTAAGTCTCTAAATTCATTACAAAGCCTAATCTCTCATGTTTTCTTCCTAACTGACACTAAATTAGACACCCATTCTGAATATCTAATAGGAACAATAATACCAGCTTCATACATTTTCTTGATTTCCTTCTCAACCAAAGGTAACTGAACAGGGTTTATTATGCGCAGTTTTCGTTTCAATGGCTTTTGGTTTTCCTTGAGAGGTATCTTGTGCTGAATTATTTCAATGTCGTAGGATTTCAGATCCTCATAACTCCATGCAAAAACATCAAAAAATTATTTAAACAGCTCTATGTATTTTAACTTGATGTGAGCTGGTAAAGTCTTAGACAGTTTAATCATCTTTGGTTCTTGTTGATTGCCTATATTACACTCTTCGACTTCAGTTTCCACAAGCTCCAGCTTTGGCTTCTTGGTCACATCATTGAAATCAAACAACTCTTCTAAAGGGACTAGACCTTTTGGCAAACTTTGATTGTTAGATTGAAGAGTTTCTAAGTCTTATTTTTCTAAGTATGCAAAAATTTCTGTTGCGTTTTCAAGAGACAACAGAATTACATCAGCCATCTCTGGAGACTCTTCTTCTTCATCAAGTAATTTTTCTTCAGTAGAACAGTCATCTTCATAATCTGAATCTGAACTTGGTAGTTCAAATTCATTTCTGGACTGCAGGAAGTCTTCTATTTGTTTGTCTCCATCAAACACTTGCCAATATTTCTCATTGTCAGGAATGGCTGGTCGAAATTTGATTTGAGTTGTACATTGTTTGGTTTCATAAGGAGTTAGGCACGTCCTAGCAGCAAAATCCAAACCATTAGCTTGGATATTTTGGTTTCTTGGGACAAAAATTAGTTTAAATTCCTCAAATGTTTTCAATAAATCCATGACATCGTTTTGATAGGCTCTAAGTCTGGGATGTTTTTCGGTATATTCCCCATTCACTTGCCTAATTATTAGTTCAGAATCACCAAGAACCTTTATTCTTTTGGCCCCTAATTTCTTCAATAAATGCAGGCCTAAAAGCAGGGCTTCATACTCGGCTATGTTATTGGTGCATTGAAAGTTTAATTTGCAGGAATGCCCTTCAGTATGATTGTTCATTGTATTGTGAAGCCACACTCCCACACCTGCATCACTCTTAGTACAAGATCCATCAAAGTGCATACTCCAAAGAGGACTAGTTTCGGGTTCATCAATTTGGTTACTATCCTCTTCAACTAGCATGCTTTCGGATTGTTCTTGAAGATCAGCACTTTGTTGAATTTGTTTTAATTCCTCAGGTTTTTCATTGTGTTGAGGACTTTTTTCTTGATTCTCAAAGTTTAAAAGTGATGGATGAATTATTTGTAGCTCTATACCTGTGTTTTGTTTGCTGTAGTTTTCTGGTTTAGAAAATGGTTTTGACACTTCTACGTTGTCTTTCTCCTCCTCTCTATCTGCCATTAATTCAGTTAAGGTCACTTGTTCACTGAATGTTTCATCATTGAAAAGGATAAATGAGTCAAGGCCTATATTTAGAGAATAAAAGGGAGAATTTTGCGGTCTCTCTTGGCTAGTAACCATGTATTGCATATGAGATTCCCTATAAAGCCTTCTAGTTTGATTAGATACAGGGATAGTTGCATATGTCATGTCCATCTGCATAGTTCCTTGTGACTTAGCTCCCCAAGATCTTGATAATAGCATACAATATTTTGGGGGTACATCAGCCACAACAATATCCATTACTAAACATTTGGCTAGAATTTGTGCTAAATTTACACAAAGGTCTTTGATTAAGCCTAAACATTTCACTCTGCTTGAGTCAAAGGAGTAAAGATATTTGTATGGTCTAGTGATTTCAAGGCCTAGGCTCTCCATTACAGCTATGGGCATTAAATTTTGGGAGGCCCCTGAGTCATGCATGGCGTTGTGCAAAATTTTGTCATGAACATTTAAACTAACATAAAAAGGAGGAACTGGTCCCTCTTGATATCTACCCTCAATCTTAGGACCGAATATGAGCTCTGGCTGGTCATCATTAAGACTGACAGTGTCATTATTTTCTTCTATTTTAAAAGCCTTCAAAATTTTAGATCTATATATATCTTGGGCAGCTAATTCAGTGAGAGGAACAAAGATTTTGATTTTGGAAATTTCCTGTTCCAAACTAAAAGGAATCTGATTTCTCAAAGTGATTGTTTCAACCTTATTAACTACCACTCTATCAGCAAAATCAGTTTGTTGATTTCCTCTATTTACATTTGTAAAAATTATTTTAACAGGAGCACTAGCCGAGGTGCTAATGCTACTAAGGTCTGCACTGTGTTTTTCAATATTTTGAGTGCCTTTCTCTTTTTTTTAATCGGAATTTCCAGCCACTGTTTTGTCTTTCTGTTTTGTAGTCCTGGGTTTATTCACAAGGCCATTTTTTTGTAGAATTTTCAGAGGTCTTAGTATTGGGATTTTCCTCATTTATTTTACTCCTAAGGTCATACTCTTTTTGAGCCTCTATGATGAAATTTTCCATTTCTTGATAATAACTTTCATCCTCAGCTCTTTTATCATCATAGGGTGTGTATAGACCTTGTTTTCTAGTGTAATGAACTTCAAAATCATCATTGTCTACTCCCAGCATGTTGATGTCATATTACTCTATTTTTTCACTTGTTTCTTCAACCTCACTTACATAGTTTTGATGAAAAGGAGGAGTGATCTGTTGATCATCCTCCCTTGGTTTGTTTTGAGGCTGGTTTCTCCTAAAATTTTCATTTTTCTTTTGATTTTTGTTTTGAGGAGCTGTTTGGTTTTGACTTGCTTGCACTCTCTCAAGTATGCTCATCTTTTTCATCATCTCGTCCATCATTCCTTCCATATTTGAGCTAGATGTGGAAGGTGTAGATCCCTCTCTAAAGGACACTCGCTTCTCATTCTTACTTCTTGCTCTTTTCTCCATTAGATTTACTTCCACAACAAGAGCTCCTTTTTGCATATCTTCAAGAGTTAAAGGATCTCTCTCTCTCTCAGTTGATAGGCCATTTTAGGATCAAATCATTCAGGAAAATTGTTTAAATTTGACCCTTGTGGAGGTTTTAAGTCTGGGGGAAGTACATTATAAACACTGTTAAACCTAGTGCAATAAGCTTGTACACTTTCCCTAGTGTTTCTGTGGAGATTCTTGTAGTCTGAAAGTATTTGGAGAGGGTTTTTCTTCACTTCCCATTTGTTTAAGAATAACTGATGGAAGGCTTGGATAACATTAATACTGTGAGGGGTTAAGCCTTTGAACCATTTCCTTACTTCTCCCCCTAAAATTTGAGAAAATAATCTAAGTTTGACAGTTTCATCATCAATCTCATTTCTGTCAAAGTATTCATTCATCTTATCCACATTTTGTGAAGCAATAGTAGCATTACTGGCATCATACAATGGTATCTTGGACTGATAGTCTTGTGGGAGATTGACTAAAGGTAAAGGAGCTACTAATGGAGCATGCCATGTTGCCATGATAGGAGGTTGTGGAAAAAGTGGGGGGTTTACAAGTGGTGGGTTGACAAGAGGGAAAGTGGGCTGGAATGTAGTCGTTTGGAAAGTGGATGTATGAAGAACAGATGTGGATGGACCAGCAATAGATTTTTGAGCAGATCTAGGATGAGAGAAACCAAAATTATGAATGAAATGTAAATCAGGTGGAGTATTTTCTCTGCTACCAGGATGTTCACTTCTATCTTGGGATGAAAGTGAAGGCTCTGAATCTAACTGATCTAAATCCTCAAATGACCTCATTCTAAATGGATTTCTTAAGTCAACTTGTGGATTTTGTAGAGCTACAAGGTTTTCAGGGACATAATGAGCTCTATGGGCTGATCTGAAAACAATTGAAGATTTAACCTCAGGAGACTTCCTAAGGATTCTTTTAGGGTTGTCAACTATCTCAGGAGGTTTTGGGTCAAGGTAGGCTCTAGTATGAATCCTTCTAGGAGCCACTATGCTATGTTTTTCAGACCCAACTTACAAGAAACGTTTAACCAAATATGATAATCTTTAAGAGGCTAACTGATCTTTAAACAAGAAAACTTTAATCCTTAGGTCCTCTTAACTGAGTTTAAATGATGTTATGATGATAATGGGTTTTCCCAGTGGAGTCTTAAGGTATGTTTAGGATTTTGGAGTCACCGGTGGAAATTTTTAGCTTTTTTGGAGATAAAATGATTTATTGTCCACCACCATGTTTATTTGAATACCAATCTAAAATATTTTTGGGTTTTCTGAGTTTTTTCAGTCCCATGGGTTCTAAGAGTGTCCTAAATCTATTTCAACACTTAGCAACAATGATGAGACAAATAAAGTCTACTCTTATGGCTAAGATAGCTGATTCCTTCAAGGTTTGATAAGCTCCTTATGATAATCCTAAGGTTTCCTTAGTTTGTCACTGACTCAAATAAGTTTTATCATGATCACCATTTTCTTGATAGTGTTTGAAGAGGGCTACTTGTACTGCACTGAAAAATGTTCTTGAATCAAGGGTTTTTCTTGAGGTCTTATGAATGTATAGGTGTAATTTCACTTATAAATCCCCAGTGGAGTCACCAGAATGTTAGCTCTCTGTAATTTTCAAGATTGGCAAATACAAACCGCAAAGGCTACATATGAACCACTTTGGCGTTCTAGGATCTAGCCCTCTTGAATCTAGAGAGGGATATCTCTATAAGTGCAAGGATTGATTTATCTTTAAGGCTTGAAATGTGATATTAGGATAGTTATGAAGAACAAGGTTTTTGTTTTTTTTGGTTGGGTAAAGATATGTGAAGGTGAAGGAAGTCTAAATGAAGGGTGAAGGTGAATGAAAGTGAAAGATTGATTCAGCTAACAAGATAGGCGAGAAACGACTTCAATCCATTGGGCTATGGAGTCATAATAGGATTTAATTGAAACAACAAGGTTCAAGAGTGGTCCATGGGGCAAGTCATCTATGTCAAAGGATCTCTTTAAAATTGATTTTATGGAAAGAAATGAAACAATAAGAAGGGGAATCAAACAAATGAAGAACAAAGAGCAGCCTAAGATCAAGTAAGTACCTTGAAACTATCTTTCTTTCGGCATTCACTTAAGGAGAAACATAAAAGTAATCTAAGATCATGTAAGTACTTTGAAACTAGCCTACTTTTGAGGCACTTTCAATAGAAAACATTTAAAACACAAAAATAATAGTGTAAGATCAAGAAACGACTTTGAACCTATCCTTCTTTCAGCATATTCAAAGGGAAACTTTTCAAAGCAACTGTTGGAGAATAAACTAGAGGACAGGGCTCACCATAGACTTCCCTAGCTCTACTTTACTTAGTAAAATTTTCAAGACAACACATAAGATAACAAAGAATAGTCTAAGATCAGGTAAGGACTTTGAAGCTAGCCTGCTTTCAACATACTCTTAGGGAAACTTTCAGACAACTTTTGGAGAAGAAACTAGAGGACAGGGCTCACCATAGACTTCCCTAGTTCTTCTTTACTTGGTAGAAACTGAAAATAACATTCAAGAACATTGCTTAGTTCAAACAGTAGGACGAGGGAATTCCAGCATTCCTAACTGCTTGGACTATATTAAATCATTCTTAAATACACAATTTTGGAAGAAAACATGTAGATAAAGCTTATCAGTAAGAGCAGGGTACCTTTGACAACAAATCCTAACTCTATAATTGTTGTTCTTTATCAGAGAAGATGGACATAATGGAAACAAAAATAAAATAACAATTTACAATAAGAAAAACATCACCGTTGACATAGATCAGGATCCCATAAATCATCTTGTATTTGATGCTTCAAACCAGTTACAATCTTCAAGTCTAGTGTTTCTCTACAGCTTCAAACTTCTCATCTCAATGTAGGTATCTTCAATTACAAACAGAGATTACAGTAGCTTTAGTAAACTATTTACAGGAAACAAATATGCAGTGACCAACATTATCTTATCTTCTATAGAAGCATTTATAGAAGAAATGAGGAGGTGGGATAGGATAAAGATCTTTTAGGTTCAATTAATATAGTTTAATGCTTCTCGGCCTTTGAAGGGCTCAATGGAGAAAATTTTCTGATATTTCCTCTGTATTAATTGATTTACATTAAGTATTAAGCTTGCTGGGAAGATCTTGTTGACTTTAACGCTCTTTGATATCCTTGTAATAAGTCTGCTGACAGTTTACAATAAGTTCCTTTGGTTGAATTAACTGTTTAGTTGTCTTGAGGCGAATATCTTCTATTCTGGCAATAAATAGGCATCTTTTGAATGATTTGAGGCTGCAGGTGGCTTTTGGTAGCTGAGAGCATTCAATTAGCCTCTGATGTGGCAGTGGAGGCTTCTTAGACTGATAGATATTAATGTTTTTCTTTAAACACTGTTAATTTTCTCTAACTCTATGTGTTAAGCTTAATTAGGCCTAATTTCTGTCTTTTTTTCTTCAAACTGTGGTTAATTGAATTGATTAGGCTTTAGATAGTTGATTTAGGCCGTAATCCCTTAAAAAATGCGTAAACAATCTTCAATTCTCCATCTCTTCTATGACTAGATCCTTTAACACTGATACTCTTTGCTTGATTAAGTTTTTCTATGTCTTGTTGATGTGCAGGCGTCACAGAGGTTTTATAATGGCGTCAACGCCCATGAGGCACTGATAAAACTTGATGGGAAACCCTACAGAAATATTTTCTTCATGAATAAAGTCTTGGGCGATCATCATCCCCGGCCTTAAATTCTCTTTTAAAGCATTTGAAAAACCTTTAAAACCTACACAAACAACGAAAAACTAAGAAAATCCTGCAGGATAAGGCTTAAACTACTTCAGAGGCTGAGGTTATATCACAGCCATTGGATGAAAGCATCCAATGGCAAGGATTTAATGCTGAGGATAATGGAGAGGCGGTTGGGGGAGTTAATGAAAAATTAAGTCCGAATCATCGATGTATGTGGCTCAACAGTCGAGATTAACCCAAGAAATTATAAGGCAGAAGGGAAATGTCATAGTGAAATGGTGGAAAATATAAGAAAAATAGGGAAAAAAATTTATCAGAGGTGAAAAGGGGTCAAATGATATTTGGGGTTTCCGAATGATCCTAGGCCATTGGATTGGATTATTCCACAGAGATCAACGGTGGAGGTTGATCGATGAAGTTCTGTGGAGCAAAGGGGGGAGTGCGATGAACTAATGGCGAGGTTAAACGTGAGCCGTTAGATCTCAGAGATCAACAACGAATATCTATTACGAGAAAATGCAATGGGAATGGGAATGGTAGTTTCGGCTGAAGAAAATCCCAGTTTAACATGATGCAAAAGGGGAAAGGCGGTATTGCCTTTTTGAACATGATATGCATTTCTAGCTGACACATGGCTTTTTAAAATCGCTCATATCTCGTAACTTTGAAAAATTAACCTCTAGGCTTAAAATCATGTGAAACCACACGCTGACCGTTAGATTTCGGGTCTTAGATCAGAAGATTGTGAGGAGAGCGTGATGGAGAATAGAAGCACGGGTGATAAAAGGTGGGGCGGGGTCAAGGCGGTTTTAATCTTGACCGTCAGATCAGGGAATGAACGATTAGGATTAATCAATGGGGGCAGTAGGCCCCAAATGAGTTGGGCCTACTGGGTTAAAAATGGACCATTGGATGAAACTAATCAATGGCTCAGATTTAATCTTGGGGTTGATGGAATAAAATATGAGGCGAGGGTTGGGCAGAGTTTGGGTTAATGTGGGCTGTTGATTTGCAGAGATCAACAGCGGAGATTCGCCGAAGAGGTTACACTGTCAGGATTTGAGAAATAACAAATGAATGTGAGGATTGATCTAGACCGTCGGATCTTGGTGTATGGACGGCCCAGATGCAATCAGAAGATGGAAATCGGTGGGGGAGAGAGGAAAGGTGCAAAGAAAAGTTGTGATGGGATGAGATTGGAACCGTCGATCTTAGAGAGATCAACAATCAGAAATGAGTCTGTGGGTTCAAATGTCAAATGCTGTGGTGGAGGGCGATTGGACGTGAACCAATGGATCTCAGGAGGAGATCAACGGTGAGGAAAAAATTGGGAATCGGCGATCGGAGGAAGGCCGATGCGATGGTGCGATCGGGCCATCACAATTGGAGTTTTCGAAGGGGCGCAATTGGAAGAACCCTTGAAGAAGTTTCTGATGCGATGGGTGGGGAATATAAAAGTGCACTGACCATTGATTTGTTTAAAGGATCAATGGTGGAAAATGCGGCAGGAGTCGACAGACCAAAGTTTCATCGCATCAGGGAAATGGAGTTTAACAAAGAAAGTGTGCCCATATGAATGCCCCGATTGCGATAAGCACCCAGGGCCTTAGCGTTTGGTTCCAGCGCTAGGTCGCATGGTGGGGAAGTGATTAGGGGCTTAGCCAAAGGGGGCTAAAGGCCTTAGTAGAAAAAGGCTATTTTTTATGATTTTTCAAGTATTTCAAAGGATTTTGAAAGCTTCTGATAAGGTTAAAAAGGAGTTTTAAACCTTATCCAAGGGTTTTTATGGAGGAAAAGAAAGGAAATAAGGGAAATGGAGGAATTTTATGAGGAAAAAGAGGATAAAAATGAAGGTTAATTATGAGTGAAAGGAGGGGTAAAATGAGGGGAAAATGGAGTTTTCAGTAATCTTTTTCTTCAGGAAAACAACAGATTTTCAGAATTGAAAGGGAAACAGCAGTGAAGATTAATCAAAGGATAAGATATCTTCATAAGACTTCAAGAACTAACAATTTTTCACAAAACTTGTTTCTTGAAGGCTTGAAAAATGATTTAGCCACCATTTGACATAACAAATTTTATAGGCGGCTAACAGTTGCTACTTACAATCAAGCCATATTATTTACATTTTTATTACACTATGTTGTGGATATTTATCGAGCCCAGGACAGTTAATTCTCGTCATCATTTTCAATTTTATTTTTTCTAAAGAAATTAAATAAAATTGAACTACTCTCTTGTGGGTTTTTATTGAGCCTGGGATGGTTGATGCTCGTTGGTATTTTAAATTTTATAGAGCCTGAAAAACTTCAAGAAAAATCTTAGGGAGTTTTTTTTTTTTCATTATTAATCTACCAAGACTAGATAAAGGGATAAACCAATATTTGGTAGATTCCCTTCTCATAGTTTAAAGAAGATAATAAGGAAAAGGGCTAGCTCACTCTTTTTCAAAAATGTAAATTCAGGAAGAAAGTGGATAAGGGCATTGTCCCTTTTATCCACAATTCGATCTCTTCTTGTTGAAATAAATTGTAAATAAAGTCATTTTTGGAAACTGGTTGATGGTAAAAATTTAACCTATAACCAATGAATATAAATGATATGTTTGATCGATCAATTTTTTTACTTCTACAACACCATTATCAAACACAGTTTGAATTTCATAGGGACCCAACCAATTAGTAGTAAACTTACTCTTAAAGTCTTTAATCTTTGAATAAAAAAATAGGGCCTTATCTCTAGCTTTGAACTCCTTTTTTTATAAATGTTAGGGTCCCGTGATTTGGCCGATTGGCTAGCCAAATGACAAGAGCTTAATGATGACAAATGACACAAACTAGACTTTGAGAAATGATCACTAAATATGCAAGTTTTCTAACTAGATAGTTAGACACTAATCATAATGCAACATTCTATTCTAAGCTCATCTATTCTATGACTAATTCCTAGTTCTATTCTGCAATTTCAATTGAATGTCACAGAGCCTATACTCAAAGAGTTATTGGTTTCTTTTCAAGGTAGTTCTATTGAGGAAGAGCTCTGTTATGGTGAAGAATTTGCAGAGATATTTCAGACCTTGTAATGATGTTATCTTCTGTTCCTAAAGTTATGGATCACTGGTGGTTTTAAGAACAAAAAGATATTTGTAAATAATGAGGGCTGTCTTATGAGTCCTATCAACTAAAGTGATTTACTGTGCAAAGGGTGACAATGTGACTATGAAATGTAAGTGCAATGAATTGATTTAAACATGAGCTTAAGATGCTTCTAAACTAGAACAATGTTAAACCATAAGTCATCATCAAACTTTGAAATGAAGTAGCTGGACATGAATTAAATGCAAAATGAAACTCCGGAGCGTTCTAACTAACATGCATTATTCTATGAAGTTACACAATCGGTTTGTTCATCATGAGTGATATTTTGGAAGAGTTCCTTCTTGTGGAAGAGGTAGAACAATTTTGACTGTGGACTTGTATGCAATTGAAAGCAAATGAACTGAAAGAAAATGAAACTAAGTTGTCACATCACATTCATATCTTAAACTTCTTAAGGATGTCTTGGAAGAATTTCTTCTTGTGGAAGAGTGATTAGGACAAGTGCAACTGTGATAGTGAAGACTAAAAACTACAACTAATTCCTATAATACTATAGCTATTCATCATTCATTGTTATGATCTGTTGGAAGAATGTCTTCTTGTGAAAGAACTGGAATGAATATAACTACAGTATCTAGTTAAAAACAAATACAACTCCTATCCTACAGTACCATAGTCATTAAACATTCATCATTTTAATTTATTGGAAAAGTGTCTTCTTGTGGAAGAACTGGAACGAATATGACTACAGTAGCTAGTTAAAAACAAATACAAATTTAACTCCTATCCTACAATACCATAGTCAGTAAACATTCATCATTTTAATTTATTGGAAGAGTGTCTTCTTATGGAAGAACTAGAATGAGTACGACTACAGTATATAAAACAAAACAACTACTAATTTAGAATGCAGAACGTAAAGACAGCTAGGAAAAACTTATCTAGTTTACGCAAAAGAAATCCGTTCAAGGGGCAGGGGCCCTCTACCACTTGACGGCATTCAAATTCAAAATTAAATCACGCCTTCAGGATAATTTTGTCTGCTCCATTAACGATGCAATAGTTTGAACATAATGCTCTGTGTCTTCAAAGACGTAACACAGAGTTTTCACAAAATCTAGCAGCAAATCTAATACAAAATTTCTAACTAAGCTCTCGGCCTACTCAAGAGTTTATAAAGTAAATGCAAGTAACAATAATTACAATAATTTAGGAATGATGTCTTCCTTATCCAAATCATCTTAGGAGTCTTTGAGGTGGCTGCGTGAAGGAGAAAAGACACCTGGACTGTGACAGTCCTGGTAGGAGTCTTCCTTCACAAATGTGTTCACACGTGCATAACCGTACCCAGAATTCATTTCCTCTTCCATGACGAGCAACACACCATGTAGGCACGACGTGGATCATGCCCATATGCGTTTTTCCTCCAGAGGCCACCTGGAACATACTCAAACATAAAGGTAGCTGCAGAATCGCCGGTTAGCTACGGAATGCATGCATTCTGCAGCTAGTTCCGGTCAAAATGCTTAACAATGGAAACAATCACAAAATTCAACAAGTCAGTCATGTAAACCATTCTAGAAGTAATTTTAACTATTTTTATTGATCAATTGGGTTTAAAATAGAAATGGACAAGGGAAAATGAGGTAAAATGAGGTGAAGGAAAACACAAATTTGAGGCTCAACATACCCCCATTGCTGTCTCTTTGCATGTCCTCATGCAAATTATCCTACGAATTCTGAGGCTTCTGCAAGGACATCTAATCCCCTTCTTTTCCTTTGTCTGAATGCTAAAGGCCTTCTGGGTTTCCTGATCACAAGTTTGAACCTGAGGTTTGTGAGTGCTCTGATCAACTTTTTGTTCCTTGTCTTCATCTTCTCATTGGTCCTCTCCACTTTGTCCATATGCAGGGATAAGGTTGAGTTCATGTCAGTCTTGAGCTTGATTTGATCTTTGAGAATTTCATTCTCATTTTTGATGTGTCTATTCAACAATTCCAACTCATACCTATCCCTCCTCAATATATCAATTTCAGTTAGTGGAGGACTGGGGGTTCTCTCTTCTCTTTCTGAAGCTGTCCTTTCTAAAGTTTCCACATAATCATAGATTTTCTATTGAGCAAGATCAATCTCAGGGGTGCCTTCATAAAAATCTTCATCATCATACTCTTCCATGGATGTTTCTTCATCTTCAATATTGATTACCCCTGTTTGTTTGATTGATGTTTTCTTCAGTTTTCCTTTTAATCTGTGGCTTCTCCTAAGCTGAGAGGACCCCTCTCCTTTCTCTATAACAGATTCCTTGATTATCTTCTTTTCCTTTAGTTGGCTCTTGATTCGAGTCAACTTCTCCAAAATAACTTCCTCACTGCTTTCTTGAACTGGTTTGTCAATTTTACCTTTTGAAGTCCTCCATTTCCTACTTCTTTTTGTGGGCTGTGGTTCAGGTGATAGTTATTTTGCTTCTTCAAAATGATTTCTTATTAAGAAATCATCCCATGTATCATTTGATTTAGATAGATGATGCTCAATTAAAATTTTGACTAACCCATGATGATACAGGGTTGTCTCCAAAAATTGAACTCTTCTCTGAACACAGGAAGCCATTTTCTTCAGACTTTGATACAAGAAATATGGTAGATTCAAATCCTCTCCTAGAAAATGCAACATTAGTCTAATATGGTAGACATAAAATGTCCCATATCTACCCTCACATGTAACAAACTTTTGTAAAATAAGTAGTATGTTTCTCCATTTGCTTTTCAAGGCTGTACTGGGAATTCCTTTCTTGAACACACTAACATCCATATTTGGTGATTTTAAAATTTGTTTCCATGAGTCATTGTGGAATTCCCTATTTTTAAACCATCTTTCTCCAGTTCTGGACAATCCTGTAGCCTCTGCTATAAAAACTTCAGTAACAGTAAACTTGACATCCCCTATTTCAACTTCAGTACCTTGGAATGATCTGGAAAATGTTTTGGTTACTTCCTTATGGAAGCCATTAAATTTTTCCAAGAATTGAAGCCATCCTATTTGTTGTAACATCTCCTTGCATTGTGGGTAACCTTCTAAATATTTTGATCCCACAGGCTCAGTCCTTCCGATGAAACCCATGATGTTTTTCAATATCAAATTAACACTCTACCCACAAAACAATGTCTTTTACTTTCGGATTAAAATGGCTTCAAGCTCTAAATGAAAATGGCTTCAATTTTGGAAGGACATACCTTTGATTTATAATAGCAACAATCTTCAAAATCTCTGGTTTGTATGCCTCTGTTTGATAATGAAGAATGCCTTCGAAACCTCGGACTGATATACTTCTGTTGAACTTTGGAGAGATATGAAAGCAATTTCAATTTTCGAGCTAATATGTCTCTGATAGACAGTGGTAGATGGTTTCAAGTTTCTTTTTGTGCAATACCTCCGTCCTTGATAACAGAAAGACTTCAAACTCAATCACTGATAAACACTTCTGTTTCTAGTAACAACAGACTTCAAACTCAACCTCTGTCTCTGATAGCAAATGGTATGCTTCAAATTCAACACTACAGCATCTCTGTCTCGGGTAACAACAGACTTCAAAACCAGTCTCTGTCTCTGATAGCAAATGGTATGCTTCAAATTCAACACTACAGCATCTCTGTCTTCTGGTAGCAATAGGCTTTAAACTCTATACGGCCACAATTCTGTGTTGACAGTGAGAATGCTCCAAACTTCGTTCTCAGTGATATGCTATCTGTTCATTGAGTTCTCACACCGTTATGCTTCCAATTTACCTCTTATGTTCTGCTCCTGATGATAATAATGCTTCTGCCTTCGGAATGGAATACTGGCTACGGAATGACGTTATGGCAAATGGTCATGGCATAGAGTGGTGGAGTGAGGTGGAGGATTGCATTAATGATTTGAGGAGATGGCGGAGGATTTACGACGGCAGGAAAAATCTTCATCATTAAAGAACTTGGTTAAGAGTCGTGGGAATTTCAAATGCTTTGGCCATTTCACCGCTCAAATGCTATCGGATGGAAAATTTGAATTGGAAGATTTAATACAAAGTCTGTAGAGGGTTTTTTTTGGTGTTTGATCAATAAAATAATTAAAATAACCTTTCGAATAATCCACAACTAAACTATGCTAAATTTTTATGAATTGCCATCGTAATTTAAATTTGTTACCTCTGCCCTTTATTTGATGTTTGTGTAGCCTTTGTCTTCTCTGCTCATCTTTGGAGGAATCTTTCACAATTTTCTTGATATTTTTGATTCATGAATTCACTGGATCACTTTTTTGTAATTCTGATGTCTGCTGGTTGATGCCTTCAGGGTTTATAGCTGCGAAAAGACTGTCGGGCTGCAGAAAAGGTGATCAGCTGCAGAATGTCCACTGAGCTGCAAAATGTTCCTGTAGAATACTTTAATCATGAAAATGAAATGTTTCTGGAAGATGGGTGAAATGTTTATGAAAATGGATGAAAATGGATGATGGATTATGAAGTGGATAATGGAATAAAATGGATTCAGTTCATGGAACGAAGGAACATAAGGGTTGTACTGCAATTCATGGCATATTTTTATTCACTTGCAGCAAGATATCAAATTCTATGTTTTGACATGAAAATGAAGTGAATGGAAGATGGAGTGGAATGAATGAGATGTGGAATGGAGTGAAATGTGAATGATGGATAAGATGAAGTATGCATGGATAGTGAATGGAGTGAGATGAAATGAATCATAAGTACTATGGCACTGAACTTATGATTTTTATATCAGCTGCTTAGAAACAAAAATGGGAAAAGTTAGAGTGTCAGAGAGACTCTGATTTTCACCCTATCTTTTCTGCATAAACATGCCAATCATTGATTGGTTTTCATGTTTATACCTTTATTTTTTTTTATTTTTTTTTTATATTTTTTTTTTTTCAAAAGAGAAATGCTTCAGAAAATTTAATCAAGTTGATGAAGAAGAGAGACTCTTCTTCATTAACTTCACATCATTGTCTCCTTGGAACTTCTTGACAAACTCTTCTCTTGAGAGTGGCTTGTGGTATAGCTTCAGTCTGTGGCCATTCACAAGAAAAGTGATCTCCTCTTCATCTATAGTTCTGATTTTTACTGCCCCATTATCAAAAATTCAAACAATTTCATATGGCCCAAGCCAATGTGTCTGAAATTTTCCTTGAAAATCCTTGAATTTTGAATCAAACAAGAGAGCCCAATCACCCTCTTTAAATTTCTTCTCTTTGATGTACTTGTCATGCCATCTAGCCCTTTGTTGTTGGACTAGACTTGTTTTCTGAACTGCATCTTGTCTGATCTCATCCAATTCATTAATTTGCTCCAGTCTATGCTTTTGTGCCTCCGTTAGATCAAGTCCTAGCTGAAATGCCATCTTGAATGTTTGGATTTGGAACTCTATAGGAAACAAAACTTGCTTTCCATAAACAAGCTCATAAGGAGTATGGCCTGTTGTGTTTCTCCATGTAGTTCTATAGGCCCACAAGGCTTCAGGAAGCCTATCTACCCAATCTCTTCTATGTAGATGAACAGTCTTTGTAAGGATTCCTTCAATGACTTTATTAGTGGATTCCACCTGACCATTTGCTTGTGGATGATAAGGAGTAGATGTTCTATGTCTGATTTTGTACTTCTCCATCATTTGCTCCACTAGCCTTGATGTAAATTGAGCTCCTTGATCTGTAAAAATTTCCCTTGGGACACCAAAACGAGTAAAAATATCCTCAAAAGAAAAGTAACTACAGATGATTCATTAGCAACAAGTAATGGTTTAGCTTCTACCCACTTAGTAACATAATCAGTGCAAACTAATATATATTTCTTTTGTCTTGATGGAGGACTAATAGGTCCTATAAAATCCAAAGCCCATTTTTCAAAAGGTTCAATGTGTACCTGAGGTTGTAATGGCATCTCACCTGAAGGAGAAGGTTTCCCTACCCTTTGGCAACTGTCACACCTTTTGACATATTCCCTTGCATCTTTAAACAAAGATGGCCAATAATATCCTAAATTAAGGATCTTATAGGCTGTCCTCTTATCTGCAAAGTGTCCGCCACAAGGTTCATCATGACATGCCTTGAGAATTTGAGGCATCTCATCTTCACGAACACACCTTCTAATGATCAAATCTGAACCTGTCTTGTACAACTCATTAGCGACCCATGAATATCTTGCACTATCATTAATGATTTTTCTTTTATCCCTTGCATTCATAATTGAAGGAAAATTTCCTGAAACTAAATAATTAGCAATATCAGCAAACCATGGAGTTTGAGTAGAAACTGCAAAAAGATATTCATCAGGAAATTGATCTTCAACCGGAGTGTCATCTTTGATATTTTGAATTCTAGACAGGAAGTCAGCGACAGTGTTTTGTTTTCCAGGCCTATCTAGAATAGTAATGTTTAATTCTTGCAATAATAACAACCATCTTATAACTCTACCATTAGTGATTGATTTATTCATTAAATATCTAATGGCAGAATGATCAGTGTGAATAAAAGTTTCATAGCCAGTTATATAGTGTCTAAATTTGTTAATGGCATGAACAACAGCTAAAAACTCTTTTTCAGTTACAATATAGTTTAACTCTGCAGGAGTCAAATTTTTACTGATATAATAGATGGCATAGGGAATTAAATCTTTCTGTCCCAATACTGCTCCCAGAGCTGTATCGGAAGCATCTGTCGAGATATGAAAAGGTAACTTCCGGTTAGGTCCCCTTAATATAGGTGCTTCAGAAATTTTGGTTTTCAGGGTTTCAAAAGCTAACTGGCAATCAGAAGTCCACTTAAATTCACAATCTTTGGTGAGTAATTTGAAGAGAGAAGATGCTATTTTGGTGAAGTTTTCTATAAATCTCCGATAGTACCCCGTAAATCCTAGAAAACTTCTTACATCTCTTTGACAACTTGGAATGGATAGGTTAGAAATGACTTCAACTTTTGCCTCATCAACTCTAATCCCATCCCCTGAAATGTGGTGCCCTAAAACAATACCTTCGGTAAACATCATAAAACATTTTTCATGACTAAGTGAAAGGTTTGCTTCTTGACATCTTTTTAAGACTTTTTCCAAGTTTTCTAAAGCCTCTTCAAATGTGTCCCCATAAACTGTGAAATCATCCATATACACCTCTACACAGTCATGTATTAGATCAGAAAAAATTCCTAATACCGCCCTTTGGAATGTTGCGGGTGCATTGCATAATCCAAATGGAAATACTCGGTAGGCATAGGTACCCCAAGGACAAGTAAATGTGGTTTTATCTTGGTCTTCAAGTGCTACTTGGATTTGATTGTAACCACTAAATCCATCCGGGAATGAAAAGTACTTTTTACCTGCTAATGTATCTAATACTTGATCTATGAAAGGTAAGGGAAAATGGTCTTTAAGAGTAGCTTTATTCAGTTCTCGGTAGTCAACACACACCCTCCATTTTTCATTTTTCTTAGGTACAATTACTAAAGGGGAAACCCACTGACTATCTGAAATAGGATAAATGAAGTTAACATTTAACAATTTTTGTAGTTCTTCCTTGACAATTTCCCTAAGATATGGATTCATCCGTCTTTGAGGTTGTCTAATTGGTTTGCAATATGCCTCTATATAGATGTGATGAGTACAAGTCTTGGGACTTATCCCTTTCATGTCGGTGTATTCCCATGCATATGCAGAAGAATGTCTCTGTAATACTTTGACTAGCTCTTCTTGTTGAGATTTTTCCAGGTTTTTGTTTATGTTCAAGGTTTTGCCTGGAAAAATTTCACTTGTAGAACTGCCAAATTTGTCCATAGAATGAAGAGACATCTGTCTAGATGACAAGAACTCAATATTGGATCTCTCTTGAAATGATTCTTGTTTTTGTTCTGGAGAAGATTCAAAATTTTCTAGAGTATTCAGAATTTGATTATCTTCACTAATTTCTGAAATTGTGAAGAGTGGTTGCAAATATTCTTCATCCTCTATCCATTGAGTGTCATCTAGATCTGTAATTGTCCTAGCTGGAGGATATAGAGTGAATTTCTTTGTTGAACTTCCATCAGAAATATACATATCACCGGACCTACAACTAATAAAAGCATCAGCTGTAGCCAACCAAGGTCTTCCTAGTATGACGGGATGGCCTCCTAGATTATTCTTGGGTGTCAGGATCATGAAATCCACAGGGTACTCCCAAGAGTCTAGGGACACTGGAATGTCTTCTATTACCCCATCTGGTCTGATCACGGATCTATCTGCTAGTTGTAATAGTGTGGGTGTAAAGAGAAGATTAGGAAGTTTCAGTTTGTCCATGATTTGTCTACTCATGATATTTATTGCTGCTCCTAAGTCAATGAGTGTATTTTGAATTTCAATTCCATTGATGTGAATTTTGACAACTGGATTTCCTGGGTCAAGGTACTTTGGAATAGTAGTCTTACCCATCATAATGTCTGCTATTTGTCCTACCAGTTGAATTTTCTTGGTTTCTCTTATTCTTTTCTTTGTCTTCATACTCAACTCCTTTATTGTTTTGGCTAAAATTGGGATTTCCTTAATGTCTTGCAATAATGGAATTTTAATGCAAACATTTCTCAATTCATCCAAGAAATCATAATTAGGCACCATTATTTGTTTTTCTACACCTTTGTCAATTTGTAATCTTTCCGGAAAGGGAGGTATAGAAATAGATGTGGATGGTTGCTCTAATACTGGAGTTGGGCTTATTGGATCTTTTTGTTTCAGTTTTTCAATGTTTTGGCCTTGAAAGGATGTTTCTTCCTCAAGACTTTTATTAACCCGTAGGGAGTCTTCCTCAGAATTATCTTGTTCTTGTGTGATCACAGAAGGTTTCCTCTTCTCAAGTATCCTTCCAGACCTAAGTTGAACATCACTAAGGTCTAGAGGAGTAATTAAATAAGTTGGAAATTGTTGTCCTTCTATCATATATGTATTCTGAGGATTCTTATTATTGGGGTTTGGTATGGGCTGAGCTGGTAATTGATTGGATTTTTGAGGGAATGGTAATGGAAATGGTTGATTTTGATGAGGTTGGTTCTGATGATGTTGTTGAGAATTTTGTTGAAAATTTTGTTGAAGATTTTGAGGAAAATTTTGTTGAGGATTTTGAGGATAAAATTATGGATATGGTGGATAGGATGGTGGATACTGATAATATGGAGAGTATCTTCCATAGGGACCTTGTGATCCTTGTGCCCAAGCTTGAGATTGATTTTGAAATTGGGGCCAAGGTTGCTGCCAAGAATTCCAAGGTGGAGGTTGATTATACATTTGATCATGAAATCCCTGTGTCTGAGGTCCCTGCCAAGGTCTTCTAGATACAAAGTTAAGAGATTTTGTGGAATCTGTAGGAGTTTCTTCTTGAAAAACAGCCTTGAGACCAGGAAGAGAAGGACAATTCTTGGTCTCATGTTTCTCAGAACAAATGACACAGGTTTCTACAACTTTTACATCTAAAGGACACTCTCTCAAGGCATGTTTCTTTCTACATTTGGGACAAAAGATTGCCAAAGCATCAGATTCAGCCTTTTGCTTGTTTTGTATCTTGAGGGTGTCTATTTGTTCACTAAGACTCCCTAAGATGTTAGATTTAAAATCATCAAGCATGTGTCCTATTTCTGATCTACTTACTGTCCCAGAAGAAGATTTACTTGCTCTTGCAAGAGCAGGATCTCTTGGACCTTTGACAGTTTTGGATTTCCCTCTGGAAAGGTTGATACATAACTCAGATATTTCGGGTAATGTGAGTTGTGATATATCCCCTTTTCCCATCATGTTAAGGATATCCAACCATTCATCCCTAATGGTTTTCAACAAAAGAGCTTTTAAAGTGTCTTGATCTAGGTTTTCCATTTGTGCCCTTTTTATGTTGTATTTAAATCTTTCCAACAAATCTTCTAAGTTTTCATCTTCTTTTGTAACATCTTGAACACTTCTTCCTTATGATTAACCGGCATACAATAATCCAAGTATCTCTCTAGAAATGCTTGTTTCATGTCTTCCCATGTTCTAATAGAACTACTGTTTAAACTCATAAACCACTTCAATGCTGCTCCTTTCAGAGTTGAAGGAAATAATTTCAATTTTTGAGCATCTTGTAGATAGTCATAAGTCCTACACAGCACTTCAAATTCGAATAAGAAAGTTTCAGGATCCTCAGTTTTAAGTCCATAGAAGTTCGGAAGGACAGAAGGTGAAATGTTTTTCATGGTTGTATTGGTTCCTCCATCAAGTATAGGGAACCCAAAAGAGCTTCCTATTCTACCTCTTCCTCCATCTGCACCTCTACCTCCTCTTCCTCCTTCTCCTCTACCTCTTCCTCTACCTCCTCCAAATGTGTTTTCTCCATTAACAACTCCTCCTCCTTCTTCTGCCATGGTTGACTCTCCTGTGGAAGTAGAAAGGTTTGTATCCTCAACAAAGGTTTTTGGATCCTCTTCTATGGCAGGTTCAGTGGATGAAGTGGAAGGTTTCTCTAATGGAATAGGTGACCTTAGATCTTCTAGAATTCCAGGATCAGTAAAGGATGGAAGTTGGGTTTGAGTTGAAGGTGTACTAGCTCTGGATCTAAATGAAACAAGTGGTGTTCTAGATGTCAAACTTCTGCCTCTGCTGCTTATAAATCTTCCCCTTGAATCTCTCTCCCTACGCATAAAATTGTTTTTAGATGCTAAGAAACAAAGGTTACCTAGTTTTCACTTCCCCGGCAACGGCGCCAAAATGTTGTGTCTCAATCTAGTCTCCTAAACTGAGTTCATTTAATTGTCAACCAGGATTTGTAAACTGATGAAGTGAAATGTACCATATGTACCTAGGTGCTTGTTTCCTAGTGCGTTGTGTAGTGTTTTGTGATGTTTTGGTCTTTTATGTTGATTTATGATGTTTTTGGTCTTTTGAAGTTTTATGTTTACAATGAAAATGCCTAGAAAACTAATGAAAAGAAATTGGTGGTCAAGAACACAGTTGAGCCTAATGTATGGAATGGCAAATGTAATCAAAAACACTGAAACAACATCTAAAATATGACTAAATAGAAACAAGAGCTTAATGATGACAAATGACACAAACTAGACTTTGAGAAATGATCACTAAATATGCAAGTTTTCTAACTAGATAGTTAGACACTAATCATGATGCAACATTCTATTCTAAGCTCATCTATTCCATGACTAATTCTTAGTTCTATTCTGCAATTTTGATTGAATGTCATAGAGCCTATACTCAAAGAGTTATTGGTTTCTTTTCAAGGTGGTTCTGTTGAGGAAGAGCTCTGTTTATGGTGAGGAATTTGCAGAGATATTTCATACCTTGTAATGATGTTATCTTCTGTTCCTAAGGTTATGGATCACTGGTGGTTTTCAGAACAAAAAGATATTTGTAAATAATGAGGGCTGTCTTATGAATCCTATCAACTAAAGTGATTTACTGTGCAAAGGGTGACAATGTGACTATGAGATGTAAGTGCAATGAATTGATTTAAACATGAGCTTAAGATGCTTCTAAAATAGAACAATGTTAAACCATAAGCCATCATCAAACTTTGAAACGAAGTAGCTGGACATGAATTAAATGCAAAATGAAACTCCGGAGCGTTCTAACTAACATGCATTATTCTATGAAGTTACACAATCTGTTGTTCATCATTAGTGGTATTTTGGAAAAGTTCCTTCTTGTGGAAGAGGTAGAACAATTCTGACTGTGAACTTGTATGCAATTAAAAGAAAATGAACTGAAAGCAAATGACAAACTTAGTTATCACATCACGGTCATATCTTGAACTTCTTAAGGATGTCTTGGAAGAATTTCTTCTTGTGGAAGAGTGATTAGAACAAGTGCAACTGTGATAGTGAAGACTAAAAACTACAACTAATTCCTATAATACTATAGCTATTCATCATTCATTGTTATGATCTGTTGGAAGAATGTATTCTTGTGAAAGAACTGGAATGAATATAACTACAATATCTAGTTAAAAACAAATACAACTCCTATCCTTCAGTACCATAGTCATTAAACATTCATCATTTTAATTTATTGGAAAAGTGTCTTCTTGTGGAAGAACTGGAACGAATATGACTACAGTAGCTAGTTAAAAACAAATACAAATTTAACTCCTATCCTACAATACCATAGTCATTTAAACATTCATCATTTTAATTTATTGGCAAAGTGTCTTCTTGTGGAAGAACTGGAACGAGTACGACTACAGTATATAAAACAAAACAACTACTAATTCAATATGCAGAACGTAAAGACAGCTAGGAAAAACTTATCTATTTTACGCAAAAGAAATCCGTTCAAGGGGCAGGGGCCCTCTACCACTTGACGGCATTCAACTTCAAAATTAAATCACGCCTTCAAGATAATTTTGTCTGCTCCATTAACGATGCAATAGTTTGAACACAATGCTCTGTGTCTTCAAAGACGTAACACAGAGTTTTCACAAAATCTAGCAGCAAATCTAATACAAAATTTCTAACTAAGCTCTCGGCCTATTCAAGAGTTTTTAAAGTAAATGCAAGTAACAATAATTACAATAATTTAGGAATGATGTCTTCATAATCCAAATCATCTTAGGAGTCTTTAAGGTGGCTGCGTAAAAGAGAAAAGACACCTGGACTGTAACAGTCCTAGTAGGAGTCTTCTTTCACAAAATGTGTTCCCACGTGCATAACCGTACACAGACTTCATTTCCTCTTCCATGACGAGCAACTCACCATGTAGGCACGACGTGGATCATGCCCATATGCGTTTTTCCTCCAGAGGCCACCTGGAACATACTCAAACATAAAGGTAGCTGCAGAATCGCCGGTTGGCTACGGAATGCCTGCATTCTGCAGCTAGTTCCGGTCAAAATGCTTAACAATGGCAACAATCACAAAATTCAACAAGTCAGTCATGTAAACCATTCTAGAAGTAATTTTAACTATTTTTATTGATCAATTGGGTTTAAAATGGGAATG